>PVKM010036148.1:0-14912 GCA_004027735.1 Carollia perspicillata
CAAAGAAGGTGGACCCAAGGAGGAACACACCAAGGCACATCATAATTACATTAGCCAAGATTAAAATGAAGGAGAGAATCCTAGAAGCAGCAAGCGATAAGGGGACAGTTACCTACAAAGGAGTTCCCATCAGACTGTCAGCTGATTTCTCAAAAGAGACCTTGCAGGCAAGAAGGGGCTGGAAAGAAGTATTCCAAGTCATGAAACACAAGGATCTACATCCAAGATTACTCTATCCAGCAAAGCTTTCATTTAGAAAGGAAGGGCAGATAAAGTGCTTCTCAGATAAGGTCAAGTTCAAGGAGTTAGTCATCACCAAGCCCTTATTATATGAAATGTTGAAGGGACTTATCTAAGAGAAAGAAGATAAAAATGAGGAACAGTGGAAGGACAGCAAACTTACAGTTATTAACAACCACACCTAAAACAAAAGCAAACTAAGTAGACTGCTAGATCAGGAATGGAGCCACAGAAATGGAGGTCACATGGAGGGTTAGCAACAGGGGAATAGGAAGAGGAGAGTGGGGGAGAAGGTACAGAGAATAAATGGCACAGACAGTGGGGAGAAAATAGACAGGGGGAAGGCAAGAGTAGTGTGGGAAATGTAGAAGCTAAAGAACTCATGACACATGGACATGAACTAAAGTGGGGGAGTGTGGGTGGGAGGGGGTGTGAAGGGTAGAGGGGAATGAAGGGGGGGAAATGGGACAACTGTAATGGCATAATCAATAAAATACATTTAAAAAGATAAAAAAAGAAAAAAAGAAACTACAAGAATAGACATGCCCTACCAGATATTATAAAAAATGCTGTAAAACCTGTACAATCAAAATTATGTGTTTCTGATGCATGAATAAACAATTAGACTAGTGGAATAGTATAGAAAGCTCATAAATAATGCAAGTATATATGGAAATTTAGAATTTTATAAAGGTAACATCTCAAACTATAAAGACAAAGATAGACTACATAATAAATTGTTCTGGAACAAATCATTAGTTATTTGGAAGAAGACAAAATTATATCTATACTTCACACCATCACTAGAATAAACTCCCATTAGATCAGGGGCCCACATGAAGTAAATTAATATACATACCTAAAGGAAGTATAGTAGAATTTCACATAACCTCTGTGTGGATAAAGATTTCCTAAATAGAACTCAAAATGCAGAGGCAAAAAGAAAAGAAAAAGAAATTTGACTACATTTAAAAAACTTTTAAAGCATTTGAATGACAAAATAGCATAAGCAAAATCAAACACAACTGAAAAAGTAAGAGAAAATCTTTGCAACATATATGGCAAATGGATAATATCCACAATATGTAAAGGACACTTAAAAACTGAGGATCAGAAAACCAAAGATCTGTTGGAAATGGGGATAAAAAAGAAAATGAGAAAAAGATGGGAAAATAATTCACAAATAAAAGGTATAACATGCTCCTTAAATATATGAAAAGATATTCAAACTCACTTGGGTTGGGGGTAATGACACCGCTTACAGTACACCTCCTGGATCTGAACCCACTAACTCATTGCTAACATTTTTTTGATGCTTCTAAGAGGATGACTTTTGCATTTTATCCATTTTTTTAAGTTGACCTCATTGAAAGAGCTGATCTTTATTATTTTTATTATCAATGTTCCAAACAAGGCAGAGCAGAGACAAGATCTGTTTAGCTGATTCTTATGCAGATTTCCATATAGTTATTTTCTGATTTCATTCCTCCTGCTCCCACCTCCCCTTTCAAAAGTATTTGGTGTCCTATTCCTAAGGGTTTTTTTTTTTTGGGGGGGGAGGCAGGATATAAATCATGTAGTTTCTGTGTTTCTGTTTTCTATGCCTAACTATTTTCTAGCTTCTAAAGTGCACTTCTGTCTGCACTTCTTCACTTAGAGTACATATGAATTTGTACTTTTGTTATTCTTCAACTGTGACTTTATTGGAGCTTTGGGGTAAATGGAGCTAAAATTGAATCTCTTCTTATTTCTTTTTCCCCAACTTGATAGAGGAATAATCGACAAACATGTCATATATACTTAACATGTACAACAAGATGATTTGATATACACATGCATTGTGGAATAGTTAATAAAATGTACTTTTTGATGGTCTCAGAGGCAATAATAGTACTTCAACCAGATGACAAACACAAGGGACTCTGAACTAAGAGAATGCCATTGGTTTCTTGATTTTTATAATACAGTGCGCCTCTTGTGAAGAAGTGGTTGGTATTTCAAAGCGTAGGTTCTCCGATTTAATATGTAATCTCTGTGCCTAAATTACGTCAGAATGAAAATAAATTTAATAATAATATTTACCTGTCAAGATTCTTTTGATGGTCTAGTGACAATACCTATAAAAGCATTTAGGACAGTGCAGCCACAAAATAATCATTCAATAAGTGTTAGTTTTTATTACCATTACCATAAAGCCCAAAGCACACCACTTATGTCTATCTTCAATGCATCCTGTGGTAGGAACCCCTGATAGTGTTGTAAAGTTCACTGTCCTTTGTGCTGTGAAGTTTTAAACAGTCAAGGCCATCTTACCTGGTTATATTTGTTGCCTAAATTTCTCCTATCAATGGTTATACATTTAATAGAAATGAGTAAACATATGTAGTCAATTTTCTGATCTTTTAATTTATTTCTAATCAGTTCATTGTACTCATTGACTATGCAAAGCACTCAGATATATTGGAGGAGAAAAAGGTTTATAATAGTGACTGCCTTCTAGGAGCATATGTGTTAAGATAACATAATAGTTTAAAACTATAATTCATGATGGATTTAAGTAAAACTTCAAGGAAAAAAGTAAAAAAAGTTAAAGGTAACATGGCATTATTGAAATCCAATTGTAAAATTGAGTGTTACTATTTCTATTGAAATCATTCCTGAATTATTTAAATAAATCACTCAATGCCAGTGATGGGTTTGCCATGAGATGAATGTAACTTTAGAATTAAAGGACACTCATTTATGTGGGGCTCTTACAAGGCCCTATGAGGGGTCCCCAAAATATGTCCACATGGTCACATGTTAATATAAAATTTGGAACAGTAAGAAATTTAAAGACTGTCTCTTTACACTCCGATTTCTCTTTCATCGCACTTCTCCTTGTGGCTGATGGCACTGGCATAACTGTGAGCATTTAGGGAATTCTACGAAGGAGAATTTCAGTGGAAAATGCATTCCATTTGGGTTTAGTAGGATATGTATTATGTGGTTCACAATCAGTCCTGTGTGCAGTGAGCTTACCGTTAGCCATCTTGGTGTAGAACAGACGCTGAAATACTTGAAGCTTTCACTTCCTGAACTCCCTCTGTGAGGTAACACATGGTACAGTATAATATGACCATGACCTACAGCTCTCAGTACTGGAAGTATCAAGATAATGGAGAGAAAAAGATTTGAAATGTGTGCAGCCAGGAGGTGGCCTGTGGAAATTTCTTCCAGTCATTAATGTTGTAAAATTATAAGCAATGCATTCAATTCTCATGGAGTCTAGTCAAAACAATAGTTACCAGCTGTCAAGGATATGCTCAGTAATGCAGCACATGTGATTTCAATATATCACAAGGTTTTCGTTGAGAATTGTGACCAAAATTAAACATCAGAATTATTTTGTTTATGGGGCATATACCTGTCACAGTGTTACAAAGAACCAGGACATCAGAAGGCGAAGCTGTTTGTGTATGCATCCCAAGGTATTGGACGGTATCTGAGCATATCTGAAGCATCTTGTCCTGATGTAGTCTGGCATGTCCAGACAAGTCACTGCACAAAATTTTCACTAGAGCTACAAACAGCCTGAAGAAATGAGTGTTCCAAGGACAACCCCCACTACACACACGTTGATCAGTAAGTCAATGCATGCAATTTAAGAATAATTTAATTACACAATTATGTAGCTCAATTCATTCAATGTGGTCACAAATTTTAAATGCATTTGATTTGCTTTTGTGCATTCATTGACTTCAGATTAAATTCACATATTTATACTTATTGATCATACCAAAAGTCAAAGTATTATGGAGTTGTGTGAAGCTGTTAGGCAGGTAATTAATAAAGATTTATGGTATTTTGTTTGTGTGTGAGATGTTTATGGTATTTGTCAGCTTTATAAATTTGCAAATGTTTGTGAATATTTTCTTTTTTCAAGTATATGTCCACACACATTTTTGTCAATTCATAATTGTGTGTTTTAAATATTAATTAATTAATTAATCTGGGATATGAACCCCATAATTGTGTATGTTTAAAAAAGGGCCTCCTAAGTAGTATAAAATGGAATCTACAGCACATGAGGTTGACAAGATTTTGTATGTGCACAGCCCTCAGTGCAACACCTCTCACACAGGAAGTTCACATCAACTCCTAGGTCTCAATGTTGTAAAAGTAATCAACAGAATTCCTGACACATAGCAGGTTCTAAGTACTATCTTCGTCCTTTCTTCACACTGAAACACACGACTGCTGTGGAGCTCAGAGCCTCATTGAATTTCAATAACTGACCTTAACCTAGAATTAGGACTATGTGGTATTTTTATATTGTTCAACTGTAAGATGTCCAATAATGTAGATCCATACAGAAAAAGCAAGTATTACCCAAGATACTAGAATACTAGAATAGTAAGTATAGCTTCAAAGCTTTGCAGGAACTCAGAGGGAACACACACACAGCCACACACATTTTAACAGAGTGATCCAAAAATAAAATAAAAGAAGCAACCAGTGTCTATTATTTATTTACCATGTTGTTTTTTTTTCAGTTTTGAACGTTTTCCCTTTCTTTTCTCTGTTCATACTACTTCTAATACTCCTTTTATTATAATTTTAAAATACTAGTATTATTTTTAACCTGTTATTTTCTTCTATATTATTACATTAATTCAAAATAAAATTCTGAATTCTACTTTAATTTCCCCAACATGAGCTCTTTTAGTTCTTCTCTATATTGGGATACTTGGGATAACTCTTTCATTCTTTCCTTTTCATTTTGTCATCTCTTTTGATGTAATGCTCCCACCCCATGCCATTTCTACTCTACTTTCTAACCATCAGCTGCACTATTTAATAGAAACACCCTGTAGAAAAAGCTAATTGCTGTGGGAATTGCCATTCCCTAAAGCCAATGGGAAACTTCGGAATCTTGTATTAGTCTCAAGACTGAAATCCTATCTCAATCAGAGATAATTATTAAACTAAGCAAGAGGATTTCAATAGTCTTCTCAAATTGATCCCAAAGATGCCACCTGCAATGCTGCAGCCTCATTCAGCTTTAGCCACTTTCAATTAACTGAACAGTGTAAAGCACTCCCAAGGGACTAGGAGCAAACAAAATCCAAATTACAAACAAGCAGAGATATCTGAAGCAATTAAGCCCTTGGTGGCTTAACTCCAGGGTGCTCAAAAGTCTTGTTCAAGGCCAACGACCCAACTGGAGTAGGTACTATATTAAATCAGTTCAATCTTATGACGCAGCTAATATCTGATAAATTTAGGCTATGTAGACAGTTATATTATGTAACTGATAACAGAAAGAAGGGGAAAAAAGTCTTGTGGTCTGAATAATGTGATGTAGCACTCTCTACAGCCTAATTCCACAAGGTAATGTCCGAATCTTCACTTGGCGAACTTGACCTCATTCACTTCTAGCATAACACAACACTGTGCTGTAAAACTGCCTTATATAATTCCTTGAGAGAGGCCCCACAAGCTAATCTAGGGCAAGCAGTTCTTTCCATTGTGCCACCAGCAGAACTAAGCGGTTCCCCTTCGTGTAATTTGGCAAACTTGAAGGAAAGCCAGTGGAAAGGAGGGGTAAAGTGGAGAGCAGGAGACGGGAAAACTAAACACAAAAGGAAGCAAGGAAGAGTATGTGTGTGGATGGTTGAAACATTGAACTGACTCTAAAAAAACAGCCCCCAGAATGAATCCCCATAGCTGTGTGTATCTGATGATGGGGGTCAGGGAAGCATTTCGAAGTGCTTACTTTTTGACTCAGCACTGGATTATAGAAGCCTCTGCCAAGCGTCTTCAGGAGGGAGACATGCTAAGTCTCAGTTCCCCCTCCACTGCTTCCCATCACCCTTTCCCTTCCCCTCCCAGTGTTATTACTGGAGCAGCACAGAGGGAGAGTTCTGGGACTGAAGAGGCTTATCTGTAATAGCAGCTTATCTGTGGCTAGCAGTAAACCTTGTAGTTAAAACTAAAGGAATTCTAGCCCTCCTGACATTTCTCTTTTTTTTTCAATGCTATTCCAATTCCTTCAGAGTCTCTTTCTCTCAGTTTATGCACTCCCATCAATCAAGAAAGCAATAAGCCCATATTCAGGACCTACTGCACCCCAGGAACCATGCAAGGCTGGGGTGCATAGATAGACAAGATATTCCCTGGATACCAAAGAACTTATATCATTGTTATAAACATTAAAGGACTGAACAAGGCTAGATACCAACTGGAACACGTTGAATTACATTCATGAATTACAGTTGGCTCTGAGTTCAAAGGAGAAAGAGCAGAGGAAAGGCCTAGTGGTTAGGCCCTTGTGGTGAATGAATAAAGCAGATATGCTTTCATAGACAGAGTGCGGGGGTGGTGTAAGTAAGCAACCAGAAAAGACTCATGACATGGCCACTTAAAAAAATCACTTAAAAAAATAAAGCTGACCTTTAATGGGAGTAAACTAGTCCCAAGGTAGTGATAGAAAGGAAAATTCAACTCAGGCTCTGGAAGCCTTTAGATATCAATCCAAAGAATCGGGGCCTTATTCTGTTAATTGTGGGAAAACAACCAAGTGTCTAAACGTCCCTCTACTCAGTTATTTGGTTCATAAATGCATAAATACATGTGAATACACTATTAATACTTGATTTATTATTCCCTACCTTACCTGTGCAAAAGATTTGAGCCTAGTAAGAACAAATATCTATACCACCTAAAAAAATAAGTAGGTAAGAATGTCAAAGGTAATTTTGAAGGGTAATATAAGAAACTCAGCCTACCAGATAATAATTCGTATTTTCAAGTTACATTTCAAATGTAACAAGGATATGAGGGTAAGCAGGTATATTGGTGGTTAAGAACAAAGAGCACTGAAGTTAGTACTTCTGAGCATATGTACCAATTAAATATAAAACTAGTAAATATATTTTGAGTATATGTTATACATGTTATAGTTGTGTTGACATATTCATAATATATTTATAAATAAATATAATGAGAAGATAACAATAACCATCAAAAAGCTCAACATCTCTGGGTTTATTGTCCCTACTCACTCTGTCAGAATTCCAATTGTGGAATCATCAGCCCGTGCCATCCATGCTGTTCATGGAGCGGTCCTCTAAACTATAATATGGCATGTATTAACAGACTGCCCTTCATTTCAGGTACACTGATGGTATGTGTGGTGAAGGCAGTGGCATAGCTAATAGCGATGCTGCAGCCCAATTCTGCCTGCCTTCAGGGGGTGAGACAAAGTGATGAGGGTATGCTGTATGCGTGGAGGGCCCTGGCATGTATCACTACTAAAGGCAACAGTGCTGCTTACAATCATAGTAGACAGCCTTGGCACATATGTTTCTGGACTCTTGTGCCATCAATGAGCTACAGAAATCATAATGGAAAAGGCTTGGTTTTCAATTTTCCACTCAGAGCATCCCAACCAAAAGGCAATTTGAGGGACTGATTAGTTGTATGCAAAATCATCCCACTTTTTAAACAATTGGGTCATTGTCCTTGAGCCATTGGGTCTCTTCTCTCTCTCCCTTTAGAGGTTAGTCGCTAAAGAGTCTTGTTCTTCAATGTGATAGTACAATGTCAGCACTTCTCACTGGGCTTTGTGGAAGCCCAGACACAGCCGAGACTTAAGCTGAGACCTTGCTATAGAAGGGAACTAGGACCAAAGTAGACATACACATTTCAAAATTCTAAAACTAGAGGAGGGGGACTTTATACATTTAAGAAACACAAATATTCATTAAGAAAATTATTACAGATGATTGCACAGAAATGTAAACTTTCTGTCACATCCTTTCCTGTTTCCTAATGTTAAAAACAAAACAACAGGCCCAAAATGGAATTGTCCACTAAGCCCCATGCCACCAATCTAACACTTAATTTAATTCCAGTTTTGGCTCTCCCAAAAATCAAATCTTAAACCAGTCAAGCAGGACTTGCCCAATCAGCACTAGTTAGGCCATCTGCCTGATAGACCCCTGGCATCCCCCCAAGGAAAGTGATTTTGCAATAACCAATTCACTGTTTTGCTTAGTATAACTACCTTGTTCCTTTCACTTTCTGCAACTCCTCAGAGCTACATTCTATCTGCTAGATTGGATGCTGCCTAATTCAAAGTGATTTTTGCTCAAGTAAACTCTCAAAATTTTTAACATGCCCCAGTGTAATCCTACAACAGTCCTAGTGTCGGAAGTGCGAACTAAGGAGACCTTCAATGACCCTCAGGAGCAAAAAGCAACCTGTTGAGCCCCTGGAGCTCACAGTTTGCTCACTGCCCTGGAGGTCCTGGGTAAGTCCCTCTTGGATCCCAGGTTTCAGACTTTATCTGAGCCCTTTTTTGGCCCCAGACTGGATCCAGAAACTGGCCAGAGTCAGACTGGGTCTGGACCAGACTGGGTCTAACTTAGAAACTGAACTGGTATCTGGGGTCGGAATAGGTCTGACTTAAGCTGAACTGAAGCTAGTGGGAGGTCTCAGGTGAATAAAATTGTGTTTAAAGGCTGAACAAGCAGGCCAATCTTATCAAAGATAATCTTGAATTACAGTACTCACAGAGGAGAACTTTTAACCTAGATAAGCTTATCCTTGATGAGGTGCCATAAAGATAAAGGGGTCTTAGCTAAGCACTGACCAAAAGGGTTGAGGAAAATTCATTTTCCCCTCTCTACGGCTTCTGGTAGCCCAGGTGACACCCAGGGACACCCCACTTGCTCCAGACCCTACAGAAAACTAGCAAACTCCTCTAAAGAGTGAGAGTTCTTACTACAGTCAGCTCTCCCAGATCTCTATCTTTGGTGCCTGGTTGAGAGAGGAAAGTAATATTCCACATTGTCCCTTCCTTTTCAAGTCCAGATTGTCAGAGAAAAAAACATTGCTAAGAATTAGGTCTTTGATTTTAGACTTGTAAATTTGCTTTCAGATACTCATTGATTATCAATCCTTTCTCTCCAGGGGCAGCTACGACTTTCTTCTTTGTCTCATTTTGTGTACTGAGAATTTAGTTTGGCAACTGTCAGATTGTGGGCCCAAAAATTATGCTTGGATAGAAATGTGAGTTGTACCCCATTTATAGCTAGATGTGGCAAACAGAAACGTGGTTTGCACTCCATTGGCAGGTAGGAATGTTTTGGTTTGCATTTAATTGAAGATAGACTCCCTGATATAAAGAAGCAAACTAAAGATAATGTAGGTGGCTTTTATTTATTTATTTATTTATTTATTTATTTATTTATTTGAGAGAGAGAGAGGAGAGAAACATTGATGTGCTGTTCTACTTATTTATGCATTCATTGGTTGATCCTTGTATTAAAAAAAGGTAAAGGGATTAGCCAAAGGACATTTATGCATGACCCACAGACACACACAAAGTGTGGTAATGGCTGGAGACAAAGGGAGAGGCAGAGGCTGAATGAAGGTGGGCAAACAAGGTGGTGTGGAATAGAACACCTGTAATAGTGTCAACAATAAAAATAAAGTTAAAAAATAAAATAAAATAAATGTATATTATTTGCCCCCCCAAAACATAATGTGCTGGATGTGTGGGCTAGCCTCTGTACCACTCATGTCCCAACGCAATTCTTTGAGGAATTAAAGACAACTGTACTTGTCTAGTCTAGTCTTTACAAGACTTACAAATCCGGTCTTTACAAGAACAGAAATGCAGCTCTGTAAACAATTCAGAGCCCACCTACTCTTTTTACATATCCCCAACCCTCCCCTATTCCTCTCATAAGGTTTGCAGATGATATAAAAGATCTGGACTTAGGAAACGAAAGTCCTGCTTGATGGAACCTGCATTCCTTCCCTGCGCGTTTTGAGAGGTATGACTGAAAACAGGAGCCACACACGGAACCTGGCAAGCTCAGGGGAGGCCCGCGTTGTAGTCTTACAACCTCAGAGCCTGAAAGCAACCACATAGTTTATTTTGCTCATTAGGTTTCACATATAAGTGAAATCATGTGGCACTTATCTTTTGCTGACTGGCTTATTTCACTTAGCATAACACTCTCCAGGTCCATCCATGTTGTGGCAAAGGGTAAGATTTCCTTCTGTTTTTATGGTCAAGCAGTACTCCATTGTGTAAGTGTACCATAGCTTTTTTATTGACTCGTCTACTGATGGACACTTGGGCTGCTTCCAAACCTTGGCTATTGTCAATAACGCTGCAATGAACATAGGGGTGTATATATTCTTTCAAACTAGTGTTTCAGGTTTCTTCAGATAAATTCCCAGAAGTGGAAAAAAACAAAACAGAAACAGACTCATAGGTACAGAAAATAGGCTGATGGCTGTCAGACTGAGGGAGGTTGGGGGCCTGGTTAAAAATGTGAAGATTAAGGAAAAAAAAACACCATAAACACAGACAACAATATGGCAAAGGGGCTTGGGAGGAGGTAGCAGGGTGTAAAGGGTAGATAAATGGAGATGGAAGGAGACTTGACTTGGGTTGATGAACACACCATGTAATGTATAGATGATGTATTATAGAATCATTCACCTGAAATTTTATTAACCAATGTCATCCCAATAAATTCAATTAAGAAAAGAAATTAACCACATAGGATGGTCTGAAATTAAAACTTTCTAACTAAAAGCTAGTCATCGCGGGTAGTCATGTATCTTCCTTGACAAAGGTGAATTTTTACCTTAACTGAGACTGTTGGTTGTCTTATTACATCTATGATAACAAACCTTCGGAATTCAGAATAACTTCCTCTCCCCAACCCACCCCGCAGCCTCCTCACTGCACCAGAGCAGAGACCACAAAACCCTCACTGTTATTGTTATCACATTCATTGTATATTGTTAACTGTCCTGTACCAACATGGTAAAAGATGTGTGTATTCATTTTACTTTTTATTCAACCCCAGAAGTTTTCACTACTTTGCTTTCCCCCTTTCCCTAATCAATCACCAACGGATTTTATGTAACCCCCTGCACCTCCTCCTTTGATTCTGTTGTATAAAATAGTGGTAAAACAGCCATTTCCCAGAGCATTTTCTCAATCCATTGAGATTTTTCTTCCTGGCAATTGTCATTAGTTTGGCTCAAATAAACTCATAAAAATTCTCTACAGGTTTGAACGTTTCTTACATTAAGAGAGGAAAATATTCTACCTGGTCTTTCCAAGAACCAAGGTAATTCTTATCAGAAGGAAAAAAAAAAAAAAGGAAAGGCTATTTTGAAAACTACCCCTATAACAAATCTTATAATCTCTTAAACAAAGAGTAAGAAGCTTAGCCATCTGAGCAGGAAACCTGAACTTATTCTATCTGCCAGAAATACAGTTCAGATCTGCTATAGAATTAGTCAGGAAGAAAGATAACAAGTTGATGGTTAGTTGTTTTATATTTCATGAAATTCTCGTGAGTAATCTAAAAATAATTAAGAACACAAATTAAATACACATAGGAAAAAAGTTTATATGTACAGCTTTAATTGTGCTTTATGGTGTGTCTATTTTAAAAAATAATTTTTGGTAACTTGAAATATTGAATTATACTGAGATATTTTAAATAATGGATATTCACTGAATGTCTAGATCACGTCCCAATAATATAAAACACTGAAACATTAATTAGGTTTATCTAGTTTTGGCTTCCTTTTACAGAGAACTTAAGATATTTGGGTTGTTTAGTAAACACGTTTTGTGCCACATTAAAAATTTTATGTGAAAAGAATATATTTCTATAAATCAGAAATATATTTATAAGTTTTCCAACTCTCAGAAGCTAAAAAATTCAAAGGGTTAGAAACTCTAGTTAATAAATGTAATTAAAACTACATAGAAATGATAAAAATGAAAGAAAACAACCATATTTGAAAAGTCAATAAGGAAAGTAAAATGAATCATTGTTCTAAAATGATAAAGAGGAGAAAACACGGGACAAAATATAAATGGATATTAAAAAGTTGTAGAAGGTTTGTAGAAAAAAAAAGCTTGGGGAAGGAATTTTATGTGTAGTCAAACTGGCTACTATGATTGAAATAAATGTATTTAAATTTATTTCAAAGAATAAATTTTAATATCAAAAGATCAGTGGTACAAAAATTTGAATTTGGTTTTCTCCTTGTTAAAGAACAAGGTTTTCTTGGATAATTGGTTAACTCTTGATAAAAGATTGTATAGTTTGGGGTTTTTTGTTTGTTTTTACCTTATAAGTAATCTAACTGGAAAGCGAAAGTTTTATGTCTCATAAAAATAATTCACTGTGTTCCACCCTGCCTTTTTCAGGTGATTATTTAAGAAAACCCAGCCTTCTTAATATTAAAAGAGCTAAATGTTGTTCACAACTGTGTAATCTTCCATATTTACCATTAAAATCATCTGCTGTCACTTTGGGTATATAGATAATTATGTGTTATTTTATTATGATCTGTGATATGTGATCCTATTTAGTTAGGACCACTAAATGTTCAACTCCTTTGGTATTTTTGATAACTGCCCAAATCAATTTCTGAATAGAGTCTTTTATACCTGCAAGTAACTGAGATTTCCCAGAAGGTCCATTGGAAATCTGAAAGCACTAGTCTCTCACCTTGTAAAAGAATATGTTAAACTTATTGGGTTTATTTGTTATGTTAAGTTACAGGGGAAGCATTGTCAAGTGATAATAAACCTTCTTAGGTTATATTTGTATCAATGCATATTATTAATATGTATACTAGAAAACATATAACATATCTTCTCATATGTACTGATTTAAACTTATCGTTCATAATTCCAGTTATCTTAAAATGTTGAATATCATGGAAACAGCCAAATTTCCATATTAATTCCATTATAGTGAACTCTCATCAGATCTTTAACCATGAGCATTTCCAAATATTCTGTCAGTTGCAGGCAGTTAGTTTTTTACTCTGGTGCTTTTGCAAAAGTGAGATTCATGGAAAGGACCCCATCAAGTACCCTTAATAACTGATATTATTGCCAATTACAAGATTTCAAAACTTGAGTGCATATTTCACAAATGAAGAAGGCTCCACCTGATATCTGGTGCTCTATAAATGCTGGAGACCTCAAAATCAAATTGACTAGGGAAAGAAGTAGCTGACATAGGGGTACATTGCTTCCTCCCAAGATATTGCATCAAGAATGTTTCTTTCCACCCTGGCTGGTGCATCTCAGTGGTTTGAGATCCAGACTGTGAACCAAAGGGTTACCAGTTCAATTCCCAGTCAGGGCACATGCCTAGGTTGTGGGCCAAGTCCCCAGTAGGAGGCATGTAAGAGGCAACCACACACTGATGTTTCTCTCCCTCTCTTTCTCCTTGCCTTCCCTTCTCTCTAAAAATAAATAAATAAATAAATTTTTTTAAAGAAAAGAATGTCTCTTTCCTCCTTTCCTCTTTAACCATTCTTTTCCTAATTCTTATATCATGAAGGTCTTTAAGATTCTTCTGTTCACCTTCTGTCTTACTGTGACCTGAAAAGATAATTCCATTTTTCTCATATCTCATGCTATTGCAAGGGGGTGGTAATCCAACTTCCAAAGCACTGTTGGATTTTCCACATGCTGGTGATCCTATAGTTTTGCCCATCACAAACATCTCCCCAATTTCCAGTGCCTCGGTTTCTGTGGAGAAAACTCATCCCCCTCTTTACTGTGTCAAACTCCCTAACCTTAGGAGTCCATTTCCCTGCCTCTGGTTAAGAACTCCAAACTCAGGGAAACTTGCATCCAGGCAATATACTAAGAAAGGGATACAAGAGAAGGTAAACAGAAAAAAAAACACCTGTGTGGCCTAGAGATCTTCAAATTGTACCAGGCTCCATAGCTGTCATCTTTCCAGGCTACAGCCACAGACTCAACTGAGAACTACCACAAAACATTCATGGTTCAACATTAGCTTCTTTTGGCAGTTTGCTACTCCATACTGCAGAATTTGCTGCTAATGCAATAATTGCCCAGCAAAAATCCCTATACTCTCAGACCGAACTTGTTCTTGATAATAGGATAGTTCGTGGTTATCCTTTAGCCGAGCAAGGAGGAGTCTGTGCCATCATGGCCAATACCACTTGGAGCACTTGGATTGACACTTCTGGGGGAGTTGAAACTCAGCTGCACAAGCCAGTTGACTTTAAATAGTGACACCTTCAGTGGGGTCTTTCTTTGACTTACTTGATTCTGATCAGTTTGGGTCTTGGAAACCATGCTTCCAATGCACACTCCAGACACTGGGAATTATCCAGTTTATAATAATAATAATGGCAATTTCTGCGGTATGCTGTATTCTCTCAAAAACACTAAATGTATGTTTGTAGCTGATAACCACCAAGCAAATTATCTCCCTAAGACCAGAACATCAGTAAAATAATGAAGAGAATGACTGACTTAAAGAATATGGAACCATCATTGTGAACTGTGAATACCACACCGAGATTCACCAAAAAACTGTGAGAACTCGAAGATAGCAGAAGGGAGTAGTACTAATGCCTTAAATTTAGATCACATTTTTCAGTTAGGCTGAGAGTCTGAGCAAAAGGGCGAAATCATCAAAAACAAGACAATGAGACCAGAATGGAGTTGCTTATGCTAAGCCCCATATCGCCAAATGTAGACTTATTACAGTTTTGGCTGTCCTAGAAATGGAATCCTAAATCAATCCATCAGGAATCACCTGATCAGCATTATTTAGGTCACCTACCTGACAGTCCCCAGTCAT
>PVKM010036149.1:0-14905 GCA_004027735.1 Carollia perspicillata
AAAAACTAGTAGGTTACAACAACCTGTGAGACTTTCTTAGCTGATTGGACAGAGAGGCCAATGAGCAGGACTGGGGAGTGAAGTCTCTGAGCAATCTTAGGGGCAGGCACAATTTTGCAAAAGCTATATTTATGAGGCAAATTCTGTCAGAACTTAAGAGGGTCCTATAAAAATTGCCCTGGATTCTACAGAATCTCATCCACTCGTGTTTAGATAACACTTGTAAATGTGTGGACATCCGTGATCACTCAGGGGTGGCAGCCAGTCTGAACATTCACTGGCAGACAGGATGCTTGGGAAGCAAACATTTCGACCAAAAGGTACAGGCATGTCTCATCAGTCAAAAAGACTGCAAAGTTGACAAACGTGAAAAAGAGTAAGTGGTCCACGCCGGTGTGCTGAGCACCTTGCAACTTCCAGCAGGTCTCCTGGATGCTGGGGCACCGTGACTCGTAAAGTACGTAGTAGCACTGGTGCCTGGAGTAAGTTTTTAAAATGTATTTAACTTTCTGATATTTCTACACTATTGTGTATAGGAATCTGTCTCACCACAAGGAAAAAGGCTGCAGTGAGTTTGGGGTAAGAAAAATAGTCGACAGGGAGATGACTTCAGAAATGCCATCAGATTCTTAAAAGATTATCAAAACATCTTTGCTTCTAAGTTATCTGTATTCACTTTAGAATGGGAAAGTCAGCAAACCAGAAACAGAAAGTGCTAGTCTGGAACATTTTTAAAATCCACATTAACATTTTTTTTAGAGGCAGAGAATTTTCCTGCGACTAACACCAGGAAGGTTAAAACGTTTTCTGGAAATAAAGGTCATGTGGCTGATAAATATGTTCTTGTACGCACTCCCTGGGTGGGGTCCATTCACAAATCTCCAAAGAACGAGCTTGAAATATGGACTCCAGGAAGGTTATTCCACTCGTAAATAAAACGGTCCAGCTTCTACTTGCTGCTATGAGAATCTCAAACTTGGGATTACAGGCATACTCAGAAAATTCGCATTTGAATATTCAAGACACAATACTGGGCTAGGAGAACTAAGATCAATAGGTGACAATAACAGGTCACAGCTAGCCTTGGCCCATGTCACTGAATTGAAGAAAGATGGAATGTGGGTCACCTACTTTATTTGGACACGCATGAACGTGCCCATACCTCCAGGTGTGCCCTAAATTAAGACACGTAAGATGGGCTGAGCAGTTAGCTCTACGGTGCCCAGCTGCCGCGGTGCAATTCTGTCCCATTCACTCCCTCTCAGAAAAGGGTGTTAGCGTGTCAGAGTTAAAGAGACATTCTTGCCCTTGATCCAGCATGCACCCACGGCTCTGGCACTTTGCCATTGCTAGGAACACATGATTTGTGACCACGCACACGTGTGGTAATGTCACAGGTGAGAGCCAGTGTGTATGCGACATGTCCACATTCGTTCCTAGGAAACACACAGGCCTTCTTCCTATTTATTTCAGTTTTCAGGGGACTTAGAGGAGGCTCCCTCCACTAAGGCACATACATTTTTACACTGGCCTGAACAAAACATAAAGAAGAAATTCAGCCTCGCAGAAGAACCCAACAGGGACAGCACACGTAACTTGGAAATCAACAAAATACGCAACCTACATGTGTAAACTTGTGGAACTGATGGCGTGTGACCTGACAGGCTGAAACTCCGTGTGCTGGGGCTGGAGAGGGGGGCCGGTGGTGCTCACCTAGGGTGGCTGTCCCGAGGGTCCCCGGTCTCAAGAAAATACTGCTTAGTAGTGATTTGGCCCCCTGGGCGATCAGATGGCACCCTCAAATTATTGGAAGGCTATAGATCTTAGACATAGAGGTGGTTGATACGAATTAATTACAAGACAGCAGTTTGTAAAAATTCTGTAACGATCTGACCCTAAAATAGAAAAGTGTTAATGACCTCATTTTAAAATGATAGGTGAGTCACTTGTCCCCAAAGGCCTGTACTCTCAGGCTAAGAGTCAGGACTGTACCGCGACAGTTCTGCAGTGGCCTCTCCTGGGACACCTCATCATGCCTGCGCCATTGCACCTGTGGCCTCCTGGGGGCTCCGCTCTGATTCTGCACTGTCTGGTGTGGTGACAGTTAGCACCTTTACTTTCTACCCCCGGTGTGGCCGGAGTCCCTGCCCTTCTTCCCCACCGGGTCTAACTAGGGAAGACAGGAAGTCACATATAAAAGCTGTCTTACCCACACCTTGCAAGTCTGTTCCGAAGAATGACCTATTTAAAAGAAAAAGTATCTGTTTCTAGATCTGAACCACTGGAATTAGAAGTCCTCATTCTGACAGATAAAGGAAAACCGAATTCCACTGCCTCACTGACCAGCCCCTTCACCTACCAGGCAGCATAAAGCCGAGAAATACGGGAACCGGAAAAAGAAAGGTCTGGGAAATGCAAGCATGAAATGAAGAAATCCCTCAGAAGGGAAATTCTCAAAGTGTGCCTCGGCGCAGCGGCGAGAAGTGAACTGTGAATTGATGCGAAACTTTCTAATGTCTCACGTCTCAGAACACTTCCCAAGTTCTCAGCTTATTTCATAACAAGCATGTGTAGGTCGGCCTTCGGAAAAATGGTTTCAAATGGAACCCCTCTCTAATTTTACACCGAAAGTGAATGAGACAATGGGTCTCAGACTCAGTGATCAACTCTGCTGGGATGTTCCTACGCGCTCTGTTAGAAACTATGAATTGGAAGAATTTCAGAATCTAATTGTGGGTTATTTTGCTCTGTCTCAGCAGCATTAAGTTGAAAGTGTTCTTATGTGAAGTTGGTCCCATTTTACCCTTTTTAACTTGGAGAATGTGAGTTAATTGGCATGCTCACTCTGCATATTTATATCCAAAATCCTAGATGTGCTTGGAAATGTGAATTTTATCAGTTGTCAGAGGCAACTCAACATGGGGTGGTAAGAGGGGAAAAAATCAAGTTGTATTCACATGCAAGTTAAGTTGGCTCCCATCTGGCTCAACGTTAGGCTTTCCGATGAGACCTGGGAGCTACTCCTTTGCGGGGTGAAGACAGCCATCGTGGGAGCATCACTTTAAATCCTCGTCACTCCGCCTTCACGGTGTCATCTGATGGCAGCGGAGGCCATGCTGCTCAAGCCACTTGCTTCTGTAGCGTTTCCGGAGCCTTCCCTATCTGGTGGGGGCATGACAAACAGACTCACGGAGGACACGGTAGGCGGAGAAAGACTCCTAGGAAGGTGCAAGCTGCTCTGGTTCTTTCTTTCTCATCTCCGTGGAGGGCTAGGACCCAGAAAGGCCTTATCGACGTGGTTAGTTCACTAAAAACCACACCCCTTCTTGACTCCCAGTGACATCTGTGAACTTTGGGTGTCTGTGTATAAGTTGTGTGTTACATTCAGAACCTGTGTTACAGCCGTAAATTAGGGACGATGATTAGCAAATGAGGTTTACCCTCAAGTTGTCATCTGTGACCCCTTGTTTTCTTGACCAAAGCTTTCTTATTTGGTTCTGGCCATTACTGATGGGAGGAATTTCAGAAGGAAAGAGAGGGCGTTCTGGCCCATCCTGTGGAACTACCATACCTGGATTAAGCCAAGAGTGGTAATCCGGTGGAGAGCCACACATGCCACGGATTTTCTCTACGGCGACATTCCTTTCTTTATGGTTCACAAGGGGTGGGGGCGGGGGGCATTCTCACCAAGTTATAGCTGTGTAATCCTAAAAGCTGAATAAAGAGATTCATGGCAAACAAATCTGATTCAACTTCAACTCTTGCCTCCCACGATCCTCTAAGTGGTCAAAGGCAAAAAAATTGTCAAGAGGAAGCTTTTGGGGGTGGATAGAAATAGCCTATATGCTGGTGGTGGTGGTGATGACATGACTGTATACGTGTTTCAAAAGTAAAAAACTGTACACCTAAAAAGGGTGAAATTTACTGTGCTAATTACACCTTAATAAACCTAACTTTAAAGGAGAAGGGACAAAAAAAAAAGAAAACAAAAAGGCCACTCAGCATTAAAACAATATATAATAACCCAGAGGATCCTCAAAAACATCACATTGAGTGAAAGAAACCAGACACGAAAGACTACCTACCACACGACTCCATTTAGATGGATTGTAGGTAGAAGAGAATGAATCATTCACCCCTTCCACCCACATACACGCACGTACACACCCATGCTCCTCACCACACTCCCAATCCTAGAAAAAAATTGTTTGCCACAAAGCTGGCTTCATGCTCTCAGGAAGACAGTAGCAAGGCATCTCATAACTGTCTCAGAGTCGTGAGGGTAGCGGGGCTCCTGCTCGAGAACAGAATCAGTCCTGGGTGTTTCGCAACTCTCCTGGGCGGAGTTCCAGGGGGAGGTCTGGATGGTGTACACACGACTTGTTACTCCTCTCTCCCAAGTTCGTTAGGCTACAAAACTGACATCAATTTAGCGAGTAAAGAGGACAATTAAGTTTGGTACCACCGTCCTTCATTTGGGATAACTTAAAAAGGAAAACCTCATGCTACAGTATGTTCCCTACTAACATTAGCCAAAAAAATGTTCCCCCTGGCCTTTCCATTTTTCCATCGGATTAATATGAACAAGATTCCCTGCAGGCAGGGAAGCCAACCATTGTCTGCACTCACATTCCCAGCATTATCATCTTAGGTCAGGCGGGACTCTGAAATACTACTACCCAGCCATTCGAAGTAATGGGCTCTACAATGTCACACACAATATACGTCAGTAAATACAATGAAAAAGGACAGGGGGCCTGGGACTCAGGAAGAAACAAGCTAAGGATGGAGAGTGGCATTGTCTTTCTTTTAAATCCATGCAATTTGAAGTACTACAGAGTCTCACGTGCTACCTTTTAATTAAAGTGTTAAAGAAAAACAATTGAAACCTTAAAAAATAAATTACAACCCAAATTCCCTTATAGGCTTTTGGCACCCGAGTCAAGGGAAGAGTGTTCCCCAAAGTGCTCGAAGAGCTCAAAAAGGGGCCCCTCAGAAAAAGGGCTCGGGTCCTGCTGACCTCACACGTCCTTACTTCTGAGTGCAAGTCGATGCCCGGCTCCTCGATCTCAACATACTTTTAAAGCAGTATGAAACGTCCAAGTGAGATCATCGCTCCACAGATGTTCCACGCTAGAACCACCCACTCCCACTATTTAGAGAATCGACCTTCCTAGCCTGTCTTAAACCATGTGCCACCTGGTGATGTCGTTGGTTTCTCTTGTTCAGACGGCACAAGGCATGTGCAAGTCTCATGCAATTAGAATAAAGCCAGTC
Source organism: Carollia perspicillata (assembly GCA_004027735.1). Lineage (NCBI taxonomy): Eukaryota > Metazoa > Chordata > Mammalia > Chiroptera > Phyllostomidae > Carollia > Carollia perspicillata. Next base: position 5,278 of record PVKM010036149.1, read on the forward strand.
TTTTGATGCACAAAATATAAATGGCTAATACATACATCAAAAAATGTTTGCCATTTCTCAGAAAATAGCCAAGGAGAAAACATTTTGAACTCTCAGCAATGACAGTTCTCGCTGAGGTGACCCGGTCACCTGTCACATTCAGTTGACGGAGTCACTGGGATAACCGGCTCGGACAGTAGTTTGGCAGTCAGTACCCAGAGCCCAAGCGTGTACACGGCCGGCTGTGTCGCTTCTAAGAACTTATGCTGAGTCAAAGATTAAAGATGAAGGTGAGATCATCTACCAAGGTAATCACCCCAGAGGTGTTTATAATAGTGAAAACAGGAAAAACGTCCACATATAAAAATAGACATTGATTGTCTAAAATATGATGCAGCTACACAATGGAATGATGTTAGTCACTGAAGAACACATCCTTGAAGGGTATCTTAAGGTACAGGAAGGTGTCACAGACAACTGCGAGCGAGGCGAAAAACAGGGTTCTGATTTGCAGAGGCTGTATGATCTCACATTGTTACATACGAACATGCATGCAAACATATGTACACATGCAGATCATGTGCAGCTACAAGTACAGACAGAGCAGAGCGTAGGGGAGACACACCAGGGTGCCTGAGGGGGCCATCCCATGGTAGCCGGACACAGGGTGGCTTTCATGTTCTTCTTTAAACATCTTTCCCAGCTTCTTAAATTTCAACAGTAGATGTGTGCTATGGTTTTAAATTGTATTTTGCATGTATTGATTTTATAATCTTTTTTAAAATTGTTATTCAGGTATAGTTGTCTGCATTTCCCCCCCACCCTTCTCCCACACCCCCCTCCCACCTCCCACCCTCCGTTCTACCCACCTTTGGCTTTGTCCAGGGGTCTTTCATCCATGTTCCTTGACGACCCTTCCCTTTCTTTTCCCCATTATCCCCCTTCTCCCTCCCCTCTGGTTACTGCCAGCTTGTTCTTTATTTCAATGTCTCTGGTTATATTTTGTTTGCTTGTGTTGTTAATCTTAAAAAATACATTACATACATATGTGATATGAAGCTGGTTCTATGTGAATTTTTGTTAGTAGAAAAATGACAGAGAAAAATCAAGGGCTATTATGCGATCACTTACTTAAAGGTAAAAATGCTGATCCTTTCTAATACTGATAATAAGGGAAATTTAGAACTGAAATATAAGCTATAAGGTATCACTTGTCTACATGGTAGCAGCAATCAAAGGACCGCTGTGGGGAAACAGGCTCATCGGTCTTTCATTTCTGTGGAACTCCCCTTTGCTGAGCAGCTTAAAATGATGCTTGGAGATGTTGCTAATTCTCTGCAGAGTTTAATTCATACGGCTGCACTCCTGCCAGAATATACGTTAATTTGGAGCACCAGATAAATCCACAATTGACTTTTAGATTACTTTCCATTGACCAGTCAAGTCCCGGTGCCTAGCAAAGGGGTGGGGCATTGGGGATGCCGAGTCCACATCTGCCTGATAATTCTGTGAGCCGCGTTCTCAGGAGGGACAGACGATGAAGACCAGAATCACATCTTCTTTGCCGACACATCTGAGCATTGCTCTTGGAATGTGGTAGGTGCTCAGTAGGAGCACACTGGATTCAAATTAGTCGGGAAGGTCCCCAAAGGTCCTGTGGCAATAACCAGAGCCACAGATGCCAGGTTGATTTTAGAAGAAGAACATGGCGGGGGGGCGGGGGGCGCAGAAAGTGCCGGGCAGCTAAAGGGCAATTGAGGTATTTGACTGTTTTAGGGACCTGCAAATGGGCCATCTCTAAGCAAAATGCAAGCTGGTTGTGGTAGTTAGTCTGAGGGTTTTTTGTTGGTGGTGGTTTTGTTTTTTGTTCTTGGAGGCCAGAGTACAGAGGCTTTAAAGCCAGAAGCAACAGGGGATGTCCCGCAGCCCTGGTGTGAGTGGGAGTGAAGAACCATTCCATGACTGTATCCCCACGCCCCACTCACCTTCACTCACGCTCCCTCGACTACATGCACACGGCAGAAGCAATGAAAGGCCTGTATTATTTAATCAGACATCTCTGCTCAGGCTTTATGTACTGGCTTTCATAGAAGTGGAGGTTGATAGCTTTCCATTTGGAATCATTTAAAACAGAATATCCTCTTTCAGATGAGACACCGAAATACATCAGAAACACAAACGTCATTTTAAAGCTCCAGTCACTTTTGACACAAAGGACTGACGCCATCCTTGCTTTTTGAGACGTGTCTTGTGGCTCCCTCTTATGTACACATAGCAAATGTCACATATGCGACTCTCATTTTCTGATCTGTAAAGAAGCCTTTCTAAGAGAAACGAGCCTGGGAATCTGGGGAGACCGTTAAGACTCAGAAGTGGCACCAAGGGAGAAGAAGCAAGCAGGAAGGATGGAGGGTATGTCTACGATGGTGATCAGCCTCGCCTGAATTAATGCGTGACAGGAAACTCACGCCTTAAGAGAACCTCTGACAGAATGACACGTTTGAATAAAAAAATGTGTAATGCGTGCATTGATGCGAAAACAGACGGTGCTATATTGTGTGAGTCACTTCAAGGTGAATCGCTTTACGACGGAGCAGGGGAGTGGGGCTTTTAAGCTTCTTCAGCCGTGACCCTCAGCAAGAGACACATTTTGTACTGCACTCCAGCGTGCATGCCTGAGAACGCAAAACCGGCCAAATGACACACTCGCCGTTGCTATTTGTGAAGCGCTCTTGAAATTGCTTTATTCCAATTTTTAAAACACGACTCAAAATTCACTGAAGCGATTTCGTTACCCTCGGTGAGTCACCACTCGCAATTACTTCAAGAGAATAATCCATTCGCCTGCCTGCTTCCAGATACATTGTCTCCTATTTTTTGAGATGCAGTGTCTACAACCACATCTCATAAACTATTCAAAGTTAGAAATCAGATGAGTCAAGGTCACGACTCAAGAGGAATATTCAAAAACAACAGGAGATATGTTATTATCTCATGCATAAATGCAGGCGGCCACCACCCAGCATAGGACCTGGTGAAATATTTAAGAACTCCGAGCATCCCCTTCGAACCATAGCACCAGCTGTGACAATGGATGTTCTAATAGAGAAGCGAAGTAGGTCATCAGCCAGAGGGTTCGATTTATTTTGGTTGGGTTTTTTTGTTGTTGTTGTTTTCATTTATTTCCTCATCACCTGAAAATCCATCCTGCCAGCCAGACAAAACAGCTCAGTCAGGGCACTGGCCATGATTCTGGCTTTTCTTCGGGACAAGGAGCAGCAAAGAACCCTGGGCTCCACTCTCCCAACAAGAGACTGACACACTGGTGACAATCTGGCCGCAGCAGGACACGCCTACTGGATGCTGAACTCCACCCAACACATGTTGGTCTGTGGCGGCTCCAGGATCTGACAGGCAGGTCCCAGCAGAGCGGAGGGCAGACACTGGCAGGCCACACCCCCGGGCTGCTTCCTTCTGGACGATGGTGCCAGGCCATCCCTGCTGAACCCTCCCTGCGTGTCAGACACTGTGGCTGTGACCCCTGACTTTGATCATTTCACATGACCTTGCTTGTCCCACCTGAGGGTTTTATTGACTACTCAAGTTTCTAAGTAATAGCCCCAATGCCAGTGGATTCAACTCTACCACAAAACTGTCTTCGATCCCAATATCTGTGGCCCTTGCTACCTACCTTCCACATAACATCTCCAAGCTTCTCACCCATGCTGGATGATGGACAACCTTAGAGAAGAATCCAGATGGAGCTGGTGTGAATCACAAAGAAGATGAAGCTGGAGGAAGACCTTGTGGAAAGACAGACGAGTAAATATGCTGTGTCCATGTAGTGCGGGATGGACCTCAATGGGGGCAGTTCAAGGGTCAAGACCACCCTGTGGAAGGTGCTGGAAGGGAGGAGAGGCTGAAGAGTAAGAGGCTGAAGAGTTTGTCCTCACCCGAGGACAAACGTTCTCGGGTGAGGGACCTGGGTGTGCAGAGGCCCGAGGGAGAAGGAAGCATGCCCTGCTGGGATTTCTGCAGCATGGGGGTGGCAAAAAGATGTTTGGGCTTCACTCTGAGGGGAAACAGCAGCCACCTCACTTACATAAATCAGATGGATGGGTCTTATGCGTTGCAGGATGGAGCAGGGATGGATGAGGCGGGATGTGTGGAGACAGTCACACGATGAATTAGGGCCATGGCCATGGAAATGGAAGATCATGAGGCACAAAGGTATATAAATGTTGAATAACTATGCCATAAACCTGAAACGAATACAATATTGTATGTTTACTACTTTTTAATTTTTTAAAAATCTGAAATGGAAAAATTGTCTCTCTATGGAATCCAACGACTTTGCAACATCCCTACTGCTAACGCCCTGGTTCAAGGCCCCGATACCTCTCAACGTGCTCATTGCAGGGGGCACTGCCATCAATCTCAACAGATCAGCCAAACAAGCCTTTTAAACAGTAAGTCACATGACGTCACGTGCATGCTCAATCCAGCCCACAGCTTCTCTTTGCCCTCAGTGTAAACGCCCAACTTGTTAGACTGGCTTATAAGGGCCTGCAGAGTCTCTCCGCCTCCCTACCCACTTACCTCGCCTCCCTCCCCGGCTCTCTGGGTTCCTGCCACGCTGGTGTCCTTGCTCTTCCCTTCCCGTGCTGGACGGACACTCAGGGCCTTTACACTGCGGTTCCCTCTTTCCGGAAAACTCTTGTCCAGGTACTCTCTCAGCCCACTCCCTCACTTCAATCTGATCTGTGGTCAACATGCTTCCTTTTCTGTCTGATTTTTCTCCATTGCGTTTTTACTCATGTGACACACTTTTCTCTTTGGTTCCTGTCTGTTTTTCTCCAAGGAAAATACATGCTTATACTTAAGGGAAGGCATGGCATTCTGTTTTAGTTTCCTGCTCCAGCCCCAAGGCTGAGACCCTGTGCTTTTATGGAGCAAATGTTCGCCCTGATGCCCTCTATAAAAACAAGAATGTGTAAACAATGTCAACGTCCGTCAGTAAGAAACCCATACTTTGGTCAAATGGGATGCTGTACATATCGATATCCACAATATGACCACATATAGAAGATGGAATACCATTCAACTGTTAAAAATTTGAATAAACAGTAAGTGAATCAACTTATTGAAAGGAAAAAAGTCTAACATATCACGTGAAAAGAATTAGGTCATGAAGAAACATACATGGGGTTAGCTCAATTTTATAACAAAATCAAGTAGGAAAGTTTGTTCAAGTACACGCATTAAGGTAACTCCTAACCTAAAATAAACATTCTTTAGGAGTGTCCAACCCTCTGGCGTCTTGGGGCCACACTGGAAGAAGAAGAGTTGTATTGGGCCTCACATTAAATACATGAACACTAATGAAAACTGATGAGCAAAAAAAGAGGTTTAAACTAAATTTACAATTTTGTGCTGGGCCATGTTCATAGCCATCTTGGGACAGATGCAGACCATGGGTCACAGGTTGGATATCAAATGATCAAAAGACTCAACCCCAAGAGGACTTCAATGGGAGGTTTTCACTCTCATAATATTAATAACATAGAAAAGCAGTAGGATTTGTTCCGACCTAGACAGGCTGGGACGGGGAAATAAGTCAGTACATTTCTGTAAGATTCTTGTCTTATCTTGTGGGCTCCAGGAAAAAGCAATTTCTCAAACTATCAAATAGCCAATAAAAGCCGAGGAGACGCTGGAGCTGCTTGGGGTGGAGATCAGTGTGACTCACAGGAATGGTAAGGAGCATTTCCACGGAGGCTTGCTTCTCTCTCCAAGTCTCAGTGGGACTCACACCCTCCCGCGTGCAAGCAGGAGTGGGCGAAGCAGCTGCTTCCGCCCCCGCCAGTCCCACTGCGCCGAGGCTGGGGACCACAGCCACCGCGCCCAGTGGGGAGGGGAAGATGGGGTGAGATGGGGTGAAACCAGCTATGTGGGGAAGAAAAAGTGAGAGGAATGGTTTTCTTTTTTTGGACGGGCATTTCCTTGATCTTTTCTGGCAAAATGAAGGTTTGATCCTTCTCAAAGAACTCTGGGCTAGCCATAAAGTTGATACTTCAAAGAATAAAAAATTCATAGCAGGAAAAGCACATTTAACTCTATTTAGTGTTCAGAAGATGAGAGAAGGCCCATCTGTGTGGGAGACAAACAGTCCTGCAAGGCTGTCTAACCATCAGGAGCTCCTCCTGACAAGGTCTTAGTTAATTTCATTAATTCTCTTGCCCAGAATTCAGTACCAATCTAGGTTAAACACATGTCACTCAAGAAGGGATGATGGCCAAGTTCTAGTGAACGAATGCAGTGATGAGAGTCACCGGGAGGGTACATAAGGACTCAGCTTGAACACAGCAGCATCGGGGCTGGAGGCCACTTGGGCAGGAACAGGGATCTGCAGAGAAGGGAACTGAGGACCACACAGGAGAAGAGGCTTGTGTGGAGGGGTCAGTGGTGGGGCTCGCACTAGAATCCAGGCCTGCTAATGCCCGATCTAGCTCTTACCACCCCATGAAAATACTCATTTCACTCTGATCTGAATTACCACTGCGGGGAGGCAGAGGAGGTTCAAAAGGGCTCCCCAAATTTAGGAGGGGACCGTCAGGGCAGGCAGGGTTCCTGCCTACGAAGGAACCGGAGAGTTTATTAAACCGCTTTCTGGATTCCCTTGCAGGAATTCGCATCACACAGAAGCTCCCCCAAGTGAATGGGGTGCATGGCCAAGTTCAGGAATTGCTGGTCTGGGTTATACAAGACAGAAGAGCACAGAAGCCTGCAGATTTCTATTTTTAAAAATGCAAGTCATTCTCCTCACTCACTCTATGAAGAAACAACATGGGAATATGCAATTAGAAAGCTCAAAATAGCTTCTTCAGGGGAAAAAAGATATGATTCATACTTCTAAAGATGCTCAGGCCACAGCTGCAATCTGTTCTTGTGGCCAAAACCCTTGGAAAGCCAAGTGAAGGGAAGCCACGCTGGGCTCTTTTGCTGGGATCCAACACCCTGTCCAGCTCCCTGGGGGCAGAGTCACTCCAGCCTACAGCCACCACTCCAGGGGACCTGGATCCTTTTCGGTCCCACTGGCTGGGCTCACCTGCCTGGACAGGAGGCATCTGGGGAGGAGCATTTGACTGAACATTCCCAGTACTCACTGAAGTCCAAGCTCTGAACTGGTTCAAGTTCACCCCATTTCCCATAGTCAGGGGATGGGTAGGAAAGCAGAAGCAAGCTGAGGGCAAGCTGAGAAGACAGCTGGGAACATAATAAATTAGCCACACAGCTGTGTGTTCTGAAACAGAAGACTGAAAGTAGATCATTTTCTTTCCTCTTTGGGGAACACACCGTGTTATACTCTCATTCAAATTTGGACTCCGTAGGCTTTCCCACCAAATTACCTGAGGAGGAAGAGGAGGGGAGGGATGAAAAAGAGCCCTGTGCTGCAACTCATTCTTCACTTTAAATTTAGAAAAGGGTGGAGTTTGAGAGGTTTCAGGGTAAAACACAAATTTCACACAAGATATACTAATGCCTGGAAAATATTTTGGAACTGACTCTGAAGCAAACAGAAAGCTACTCTATTCGTGCAATAAATTTTATTAAAAGCAGATTATATATGCAAGGCCCTGGTGAAGAGGCTAAGGTGGAAGACAGATTTACTCTGAGGTTAATCTTCAAGCGGCTTATGGAGTAAAAGGAAGACAGGATGTTTAAAAGCAAGAGCAGGGATTGGCCAGCACTGTGCAAACAGAGCAGGGCCAACATACAATAGTTTCCCAGTAGTTAACCACATCTATTATCTGGGTGACCTCAGTCCACGCAACCTCCCCAGGGTCCTGGGTCCCTCGCTGGTGAAGGAAATCATTGTGAGGGTTAACAGAGTAGTGACCTCAGAGAACCGTCTGCCACAGAGGAAGCCTTTAATAAATGGCACTAGTGTTTTGTTTTGTTTTGTTTTAATTAATTCTTTCTACTTAGCTTTAAATCAGCAAGTGGTTTTGACTGAAGTTCAAGTACCCAGAGCTGAGAAACTCCCCTGGCATCTACATCCTAACCTACTCCAACCTCCAGGAAAACCTGCCCACCCCAAGGCTTCCGGTTAAGGATGGCGAGTTTGTGAATTTTCTGCCCTCTACTCTCCTCCCCCTGTGGCCACTGGGGGCTCCCCAGCGGGGGGGTGGGGACTACCACCATGGGAAGCTACAGCTTCCCAAGGAGGTGTGTGTTAAAGACCAAATTTGTGGGTATGCTTCTGGGGGTTATTTTGTTTGCTTGTCTGTAGTTGTTTACTCATGAACATTTGGCTTTGAAAACCCCACAGGTTAGCATGTCAGAGCCATTTCAGTGCAGCCTGACAGCCAGACTGATTCCTGTTGTTTGAATTCCTTCGTTTCAGGTGGAGGGGATCTAGTTTTTTCTCCTTGACCTCTATTTGAATCTCCCAGGCTTTCGATCACACTTGCCCTCTAACTCCATGCTGCTTTTTGAAAGTAATACTCTACGTTCACAACACCCTAGGCCCTATGGGCTCATGGCTGGCGGTGATAGGTCCCAACCCAACTGTTCCTGCCGGTGGGGGTGATAACTGCTCTGGAGAAAGAACAGCTGGAGGTTCCAAACCCCGGTGTGTCGAACTAGAGGAGGTGGTTTCTCCACATTACATTTTGGGAGTGGAACGTCTATCCTAGGTGGACTTCACAGATGAGGAGTAAAGGGGCCACCCAGGCAAAGGGCCTCCTTCACCTATGGAGGTCACGTTCCTTGTACGATTGTTTTAACGATGTTTCTACTTAGAAAAGCGGCCGCATGTCCTGCAGTCCCAGTTCCTCATTTACATACCCACGGAGCCCAGGTGAGCGCACTGCAGTACCATACAAGAACGGAAGGAAAGGCGCATGTAAGTCCCATCAGCCTGCCCCACCTGACCTGCACTGGGGTGGCCGGGGAACAGGGAGCTGCCCCCAACCCCCAGACCTTCATGGGGGCGCAGGGGTCCTGAACCACGCTCTTGACACCGCTGGTGCCGATACCTTGCTCAGGACCGCTGTCCTGTCCCTCCCCCGGGGCTCCTGAAAAGCCTGCTGCCCGGCAGCACCAGGGTGCATCTGCTCTCACGGACAACAGGCCAGAGCTGGATCCAATATGAAATCATTCTGATTCATTCATTTTGATTTTTTCCCTTCAAATTGTATTAAAATGTTTTTCTACCATAAGAACCTATTTCTCCTATTTTAGTAACAGGTGTGAATGTGTAGGTGTGTGGTGAGAATGGTAAAACAAATAGGTCGCAGTGTTAACACGGGAGGTAAACCTGGGCGAGCGGTAGGTAGGAGTGAGTGCTTCGGCCTTCCCTGCAAGCAGGGCTGTTTCAAAAGAAATATACTGTCATTTCCATTCACTTTTCGTCACTCTTCTCTACCAGTTCTTCCACACCGCCTTTCACCCCCTGTTCTTCCAGATGAGGTCTGCAGTCAGATGGGAGTCTCCGCCCTCGCTCCCGTCCGGAGTCTGGGAGGGGAGATGAGCCCGCACACTCGTCTGGGGCAGCTGACATCTTCATCACGATGCTAATGTCGTCCCACCCGAGGTAACACTTGCTTATTTATTTGGAACTTGTGTTGTATATTTTAGTAAAGCC
>PVKM010036150.1:0-14928 GCA_004027735.1 Carollia perspicillata
GGGTTGGGGGTTGGGGGTTGGGTTTAGGGGGTAGAGGAAAAAACTGTATGTTTCTGATTAGTAAATAACACTGATTAATTTTATAATACTAGTCCTTCATCAAGGTTCCCAATTCCCACTCTATTTTCCCAGATGTAGTAATAATCTTTTTCTTTAATTTTTTTGTTTATTTTTATTTTAGAGAGAAGGGAAAGGAGAGAGAAAGAGAAGGAGAGAAATATCAGTCGGTTGCCTCTCACACTCCTCCAACCAGGGGCCTGGCCCACAACCCAGACATGTGCCCTGACTGGGAATCCAACCAGCAACATTTCATTTTGTGGGACATCGCCCAACCCACTGAGCCATGCTGGTCAGGGCAGAATAATTATATTTGTAACTGTAATAATTTGTAGTAAGGTGTGAATGAAAATGAGGCTAACCCAGCAGCAAGATGTATTTGTATTTCAAAACAAAATCCAAAGCACTTAAAGGCATCACCATATGATATCAATAACTCCTGAGATTTATTGCCTAAGTATCCTTGAGAAGAGGGACATATTTCATATTAACAACTCAGCTGAAGACATAATTACAGGACATGAGAAGTTATCTAGGGATGAGGCAACAATCACTGAGTCACCTGAATGCTCTACACAAGGTCTTTCACCAAAATGCCCCCAAAATATTGATCACACTTAAAACCTATGAATCCAGCCCCAAAGAAACTACAGGCACTGAGGTCCTCAAATTTGGACAGATCCACTTGCCATTCGAACACTGCCAACCATGTATTAGTGTGCAGCTCAAATATTCAGTTTCTGACACACAATCCAGTGAATTATCATTTTGCAAAATGTTATGAAGATCAAAATGACAAAAGCAGCAAAGTTCATCTTAAACAAAAAACATTTTAAAAAGTGAAAGACTACGTTTCTCTGTTACCACCCCGGACATCCAGTTGGAGCACCAGGGAGTCTGCCCCACTGGCCAAGATGGTGCAGGGGGAGGTTACACTGAGCTGCCAAAAGCTAGAAAGATGAATGGATAGAGCCCAGAGCATGCCACGTGCTAGCAAGATAACTGGACAGAAGAAAAGCCCTCCCTATCCCTGTAAGAACTGACAGCTTAAGCAAGAAGGGGAGATGGTCACGCTGGCCAGTGTGGCTTGGCTGGTGTGGCTCAGTTAGTTGGAGCTTCGCCCCATACATGGAAAGGTTGTGGGTTCCATCCCAGTCAGGGCACATAAAGGATACAGCCGCTTGATGCTTCTCTCTCAAATCAATGCTTCTCTGTCTCTGTCTCTGTCTCTGTCTCTCTCTCTCTCTCTCTCTCTCTCTGTCTCTCTCTCTCTGTCTCTCCCCATCTCTAAAAGCAAACAAAAAATGTCCTCGGGGAGGATTTAAAAAAGGAAGGGAGATGGTCTTTGAGATAAGAGTCCACCATGCTCCCAAGTCACATGGCACCCGAATAAAACCTCCTTCCTTCTGCACCGGCACCTGCCTCACGAGTTTGGCTTTTGCTGTGGCAGGCAGCCAAGCCGCCATTTATTTGTTCAGTTACATCTCCAGCTAGTTCACTGAGGGCGAGACCTGGGTCTTATTTATAAGCACCTCTGCATCGCCAGAAACATGGAACACACCAGAAGTCCAACAAATGTTTCAACTCACTTATAATCTTTCATTATTCCCTCTTTACTTTCAAAAGTACCACTTTACTAACATCTAAATTCTTATTTCAGAATGAAGTAAGCAGAAAGATTTGTGGCTAATCTATTTCTACCTTAACATGTATTAAGTCAGGATTATAAAACCTATCATTCTCAGCTAGACAAGATTATTAGTCTGATGCGTGCCAAGCCACATTCACGGTCACTTATAAAGCTCAGTATAGGCTCCACATCAAAGAATAGGGAGCTGATGGAACTTGCTGGAGAGCACCTTGGAGATACCACTGCACACCTGCTACCTAAAATAATCATTGCCCAGAGCTTCCGTCTTAAATATGAATGGACAACCAAAAACCATCAGACAAGTGAGAAAACCCAGTAGCATGAATAAGAAAATTCTAAGAACGACCGAACTGAGAGGAAACAGACAATTCAGGAAATGAGAGAACTTTTTTCTTATACAAGAACTCAAAAGGGTTACCTCCTACACACTTCCAGAGACAGTTACTACAGAAGGGAGAAAGCCAAAACCTGGACAGCGCAGGGTGCAACAAACAATGATGCCAATCCAGGACTGCAAAGAAGGAAGGTCCCACAATGAAGCCTTAGTTCATCAGACCCAGAGAGTAACTCAGCCAGATGGACAGCTCCGGGAAAAATGAAGAATCCCACATAAGAGATAGCATGACTGGGAACCACATGAATCTGAGGTTGTGGTGAAAACACATCGCTCATGTGTCAGTAAGAAAAAAAACAGTAGAAACTTCAGAGAAATCAAATCAAAATGCAGTAGTATAAGCCCTGACCCTTATGTTAAATAAGACAAAGGTCTCAAGGTCTGAGCAATTCTAAATGTTATTTCTTGCTAAATGTTAAAATGTAATACAGTACTTTGCAGATGTAGTACCAGGATAAAACTGATGGGAACCCAACTTGATTAAGTGAAGCCAAATGCACAGAAATTGACATGTAATTGACCTAATAGTGTATATGCACAATGGCTAAGCCTCCTTCAGGGAAACAGAACTTTAGGTATGAATCCCCTGTCTAAACATTCTCCAAGCAAATGTTTAGACCAACATTTTGTGGGTCTACACTTAGACCAACTACTTTGAGATAATCACATCTCATTCTTGACTAGAGCACCCTTGGAGCAAACACTTATACAAAACATTTTTTAATTAAAGATTTCAAGTCAAATTTTTTAACTTACTGATTTTATATTATTGTATGGAATTGAGGTAAATTCCATAATTTTATAGCCATCAGTGAATTTCCCACTCTTGGTTTAACTTTACCATATGTTTGGTGTGTTGTTGCCTTGTAAGGATCTAGGATTTTTTTAACAAGCTTATATTCTTTTTTATGCCCTTTCCGATTTTATAAACTTTGGCAATGATACTCTCAGCCTTCATCTTCTCAAACTGAGTATTTGCCTTTTTAGTTTATATTCACTGAACAGCCATCTCAGGCCCTCATGTATTTTCATGGTCTGCTCTAGATCCGCTCTAGATTGCATGCATACCTTTCTGGAGTTGAGCAGTGATACTTCAGCATTTCATTATTTAATTCATGGGCAAAGTACTTTTTCTTTTAAGTTTTCAGTACCCCTTCTAATTACTGTCAGTGATTGTGTGGTCCAGGGCCAGTGTCCTTATGGAAGACCATAATGGCTATGATTTTAAGATTTGAATGTATTTAACATTTAACATTTATTTGAATGTATTTGGATATGGAGCCAATGCTTCTACAAATAAGGTTAGCGCTGTTTTTATCTATGAATATTATTCTCATGCCCATTTTGAAACTTTTCTGTGTGAGGCTGACTTCTGTTGTTGTTACTGATGCATTATTAACAGAAGGAGAGGGCCTACTAGCAGTTACTATGAAGAAAGTTTAGCTAAGTACTGTTCCCTAAGAAACTGCACTGTGCACACCCCTCTGGGTGTACTATAAAGTATCCATTTGTCCCTGATTTTTTAAAAGATTTTATTTATTTATCTTTAGAGGGGAAGGGAAGGAGAGAGAGAAACAAGTATCAATGTATGGTTGCCTCTCATGCATCCCCTACTGGGAACTGGCCTGCAACCCAGGCATGTGCCCTGACTGGGAATCGAACCGTGGCTGTTAGGTTCGCAGGCCCACGCTCAATCCACTGAGCTACACCAGCCAGGGCTGTCCCTGATTTTTGATTCTTGAATAAGGCCATATTCTTAATACAGCTACCAATTTTTCCATCATTATCCCCTGGTGACTCAGGTTTTAAATAGCCTTTCATGGGAAACTTCCTGAGAACCTAGTTCTATTTCTTATATCCTACTTAACTATTAACTACTTAGGTCAGTCAAATTGTAGCAAAATTATTTTGATTTTTTTTCACACATGCTTCTCTATTTTCTTGCTGAATCTTATGTGGACTGAAAGTTGGTCATTTTTCTAATGAACAGACTACATTTACGACCCGCTTTCTGGCCCCGCAAACGGTATTATAATCCATGCCAGAAACCTTTTACTAAAATGGCCATCATCTTTTCCAAAATAAACCAATTAAAAATATTTAAGCAGGGTACATTTAACCAGTGGTAGGAGCACCAAAGCATAGTGGTTAAGAACCTACACCCTGAAGCCAAACTGCCTGGCTTTGAATCAGACTCCTCTACTCACTCGTTGACCTGGGGCAAGTTACTTAACCACTCAGTGCCCCATTTCCTCACCTGTAAAATGAGGATAATAATTTAAGTAGGCTTGTTATGAAGACTGAGTTAATATTTGTAAAATAATCAGTAACAGAGCTTGGCAGACAGTAAAATGCAGCCTAAATTTATTAAATTATATAAAACTGGTTAGTTCAGTAGTGGACCTTTCAAGTCTGACCACAAAACAAATGTGCTTCAGGTTCTCCGAGCACCAGCTTCACCAGGCCCAGCTGCTTCCCCTGGTCCCTGTTGGCCACCTGGCTGCTCCGGCCCACACTGAACTGCCACCTCCGCCATCATCCTTTCCACCTCTCAGAAGTTCTAAATGAGGCTGTTGTCATTTTAGGAAGGAAACTTGCCAGGCAGATCAAGCAGGAAGTGCAGCTGGAGGTGCAAGAGTGGAGAGCACCAGGCAACCAACAGCCACACCTGACAGTGGTTCTGTTTGGTGAGAATCCTGCAAGTCATTCATACCTAGGTCCTCAACAAAACCAGGGCTGCTGCAGCTGTGGGAATCAACAGTGCGAACAGTGTGAAACCAGCTTCCATATCAGAGTAAGAACTGTTGGATTTCATCAATAAACAATAATGATGATAATGTAGACGGCCTCCTTGTTCAGCTGCCTCTTCCCGAGCACACTGGTAACAGATCTGCGACGCTGTTTCTCCAGACAAGGATGTTGACAGTTTCCATGTAACTAAGGTAGGGCTAATGTGTTTGGCCCAGTATTCCATGTTACCACCTACCCCATGGGGGTATAAGGCAATAATTAAGCAAACTACCATTCCAACCCCAGGGAAGAATGTGGTTGTAGCGGGAAGGTCAAAAAATGTTGGAATGCCCATTGCAATATTACTACACACAAATGTAGTACACAAATGTCCTACAGGTGATGTCACTGTTACAATATCTCGACTACAATACACTCCCAAAAAGCAGCTAAAGAAATACATAATTCTTGCAGATACTGTGGTCTCCACTGCAGGCATTCCAAATCTGACCACTGCATACTCATATATGATCAAGGAAGAAGCAGCCATTGTTGATGAGGGAATAAATAAAAATTCAAGATCCCATCACTACTGAGCTCAACTTGGTCAGAGACGTGGATTTTGAAGGAGTCTGGAAAAAGCCAGTTACATCACTCCAGTCCCTGGGGATGTTGATGCCATAGCAGCGGTGACACTAATAGAGAACTCCTTTATTCCTGAAAAAAAAAGTGCTGAAGCTTGAAGATCAGGAAGTACTGAATTCTGAAGAACTCGTAGTGACAACTAATTAACTATTGTATCTTCTGTGTCATAAACAGTACGGCCAAGCCAGTTCAAGAGGCACAAGAGGCCAATAAAAATGCAGTATTTTTAATTGATGCTACTGACATGGTTTTAAATGATGCGCTGTATTTATTGAAAGCTTAAATGGTGGGTGTTTGCACACAGTTTTGCAGTACCTTACCAGGGAGCACCCATTATCATGCTGGCTCACGTGACCTAGCCATAGGAGAAGCCATTAACCTAGTTATTAACATGGGGGACATTATCACAATGAGAATGGCTGCCTAATTTTATCAGAACACTTCAGTTACACTTTGCCTTTTCTAGGATGTTCCCAAGTGCTAATCCAATAAGGGCTGATACTCACTTTAGGTTCCAAACCTTTCTAGTTCAACTGGTCAAACCAAAGGGAAAAAGTTGCTAGAGAAAATTAGGAAAAAGTTAAAAAGGAAGAAATGATGGTAAATGAGCAGAAACAATGTACCCTAATTGTATACATATAAACTGATAACCAGAAGAAAAGCTACATGTTAACAGTATCCTGAGCTATTTTATAGCTTAGTAAGTCATTGGGGAAAATGTCTAGGTTTGTTCCACGTGCTATTAGCCTTGTGTGTGTTACCATTCATGAGGCCTCACACTGGGATTGAAAGGCTTATTTTATAAATAATTCATGTGTACTGTCATATTTGGTTTTCCCTCCATCCTTAAACTTCATTGATAAATTTTTATACTGTTGGGGGGTCTATATAACTTTCTTTGGTAAATCTTGAAACCTGTTTTTGAAAACCGAAACTTGGGCAGTTTTTCCACCAAAGTATTGTCAGCAGCTTCAGTTAATATTGAATTTAATCACCTTTCCGATTAAAGGATACACCTCTGACTGGGGGAAAAATATGTTTCAGAACTTAAAACATACAAAAATGATCCCTTAAAATTAATCACTTCCATAAGTTATATGCATATACCAGTGATACCATCATTACTGAAAACACTTCTAAAACCTTCTTGAGAAGTCTTTAAGAGCCAGATTAAAAACTAAGCAGCCCTGGCTGGTGTGGCTCAGTTGGTTAGAGCATCATTCTGTAAACTGAAAGGTCGCGGGTTCGATTCTGGTCAGGACACAAGCCTGTAGGTTCGGTCCCTGATCTGGGTGTGTACTAAAGACAATCGATCACATCGATGTTTATCTTTCTCTCTCTCTTCCTCCCTTACCCTCTCTCTAAAATCAATAAGCATGTCCTCCACTGAAAATTAAAAAAAAAAAAACTAAAAAAAAAGTTCTCTGTGGTCCCACCTCATTCTCATTTTAATTGCTTCCTTAACTGGTATTACCCAGCTTTATCACTCCAATTTTATTCACCAGACTCACTTTTTCCAAAAATTGAGTTTTTTACAAATGATGCAAGTTTGCTACTGCTGTGGATATTCAAAAAACCTTCTCAGGGGCTGCAAAGTCTGTTCAGTTGGCTTCAGGTTACAGTGGGAGGATACGTTCACTGTGTTATTTGAAACTATGTAACTAGAGATATTAAGCCTATGGAAAGTTAGCCAATATAGAAAACTATACTGCTAAAAGAGGTTTTAATAATACATCTATAATCTTCTGAAGCTGAATTAAAAGCAGATAATTATGTTCTTTGCTACCCAAATCTTCCCTCAATACCATGTCTCATATGCATGGAGTTATGTATCTCTAAAGTATAACAACTTATACATGGGGCATTATCATACTGTATATATCCTCCAGGTATCTAGCAACTGACAAATCAACTCATTTGGGTATAAAAAAAAACAACTTGTCCAAAATGCTATATTTACAAAAAAATAAAACAAACTCCTCTTTGTGCAATGGTAATGATATTGTCTTCTTGTTAATAGTTGTAGAATGAGCTAATGAGACAAGAAGTTCTTTTGGACTTCACTGTAGGTCAGCGATTTTCAACCTTTTTCATCTCATGGCACACATAAACTAATTACTAAAATTCCACAGCACACCAAAAGATATAGTTTTTGCCCTGGCTGGTGTAGCTCAGTGGACTGAGCGCAGGCCTGCAAACCAAAGGAGCATAGTTGATTCCCAGTCAGGGCACATGCCTGGGTTGCAGGCCAGTTCCCAGCAGGGGATGCACGAGAGGCAACCATACATCGATATTTCTCTCCCTCTCCTTCCCTTCCCCTCTAAAGAAAAATAAAATAAAAAATCTTTAAAAAAAATTTTTTTAAAGATATAGTTTTTGCAGATCTGACCAAAAAAATAGGTATAATTTTGATTCATTTACACCGGACGGCTCTGCTATGGGAGCTGCTGTCATTTTTATCAGATGACCTATGGGAAAAGAAGTCAGCGCCCCTGACTAAATAGTCAGGTACTGCATGTTTTAAAATTTTTTGCGGCACACGGGTTGAAAATCGCTACTATAGGTAGTACCTGCCTTTCTACCAAAATTCTTTTATTTCTCCCAAAAGTGACATTTACAGAATGTTTAACTTTGTCCTACCAAACTTTTTTCTACCTTATGAAGTGCTTAGAAACTTATACCAAAAGTAATTTTAAGCTTTAAGTAACCAAATTTATCTCAGCATGGTTTAAAATGAGAATAAAAGTAAGTTTTGCAGATGTCATGAAAGCAAGACCTAAGTTCTACTGAGGTTTCTACATATTTTAAGTATTCCTTCTCTAACTTCAATTTACTTACTTAATTAAGAGTTTAAAAAGAACAGCTTCATTAGATTTAGCAACTTCTGTCCGAACCAGGGCTAGCCAAAGGTTTTCTCTGTTCCTTGTGATCTCCAATTTCAAATAGTTTTAATAAAAATTCAGAAAAAATATCTTACCCAGTTCCCCTTCTCTTCAACCCATGATTTAATGCTATGCCAACAAGTTCACGATTTAGCAAAGCCATTACCTTTCTATTTGTTAAGTGGGCTAAGAACAAAATATCAGAGACAGACAACAGTATGGTGATTCCCAGAGGAGGAGGGGAATACTAGGGAAAGAGGGGTAGGGGGATGCAGAAGAGGATAATGGGGGATAAATGCTGATGGGAAGACACATGACTTGGGGTGGTCTCTTACAATATACAGATGATGTATTACAATATACAAAAAACACATGATATACTATAGAAGAGTACTTCTGAAACCTATGTAATTTTATTAACCAATGTAACCCAAATAAATTCAATTTTAAAAAAAGAATACAATTTATCAGACAAGATAATTAGCTAGCAACCCGTGAACATGTTTCACAGTAGGATTTTTCTTGTATCTGAGTAGCAGTTCTTATCCTGAGTCTGCTCAAAAACATTTAAGTAAGTCTTCTACTAGCTTCTGGAATACAAGTATTTTTGGCAAATCAAATTTATTGCTTTGCTTTACAGCTGAGAAGGGTATAAAAATCTCACCCCCCCAAAAAAAAAACCAAACCCGTAACTCCGAGCCTAGAGATGTAAATTCTGAGCCAAGCGAACCCACTCACAAGGTGGTAGAATCCACAGTATAAATCACTTAATACCTCGCACCCCACCCGGGCTCAATTTCCCCGTCCGTCAAACGGCGATAACACAATCAGGCACAACCACAGGGTGATGAGGGTCAAGAGCCATAGCAAGAGTGTTCTAAAATATGTGAAAGCGCTGTAGTGAAAGGACCTTCACTTCCTTCGCAAAACTTACAGGTTTACTTCGGCGCTTACTAGCAAAAAGGAGGCGAGCAAAAGCAAGGCAAACCCGCTGGCTGACACTTCTCTGAACTCCAAGAGGGGTGACTGGCCGCTCGGGGCGGGCAGTCACGGGAATGCCGTCGGAGCCCAACGCGGGCTGCTTCCGCTCTCGCCCCCAGACGGGAGAAGCGAAGGGAGCTCAAATTCAACCCGGCTCCGACAACCCTTGCAGCCGAAGGCACTTACGGGGAAGGGGCGGGGAGAAGGTTGGGCACGACGCTGCCACTCCAGCTGAGCCACTCCTTGCGCCACCAGCGCCCAGGCCCACGGTGCCACGTCCCGGCCTCCGTCCACGCCACCCCTCACCCCACCCCCGAACGCAGGCACAGCCTCCGGAGGCCACCGAGCTCGTTCCCTTGCAGGCACCTCCAGCACACCACACCTCGGACCAGGGTGGCGAGAGGGCAGTTACAGCAGCTGAAACAGTTGCCCCCGGGCTGGCTGCCCCAGAACCCTGCTCCGCCCGGCCCGGCGGGTCCTCAGACAGCCCCAGGGCCCGGCAGGCTCCCCAGGGAGAGGCCTCGGCGCCGCCCGCCCGGCCGGGCACCCTCGGAGCGGCCCCGCACCGCAGGCTCACCTCCAAGGTATCAAACGCGCATGTTCGCCGCTCCCCGACCGACGTCTCCACTCTGCCTGCCCGACCAGGCCAGCCCAGCAGCTCAGCTCCGCTCCCCTGCGCAGCCCCGAGCTCCACTCCACGGACCTCCGCGCGCGGCTCCTCCCGACACGTCAGGGACAGCTTGGGTGTCCGAGACCATTCTGTGACGTAAGGGGGCGGGGTTCGGAGCATGCGCGCGAGCCTGCGGGCGTCGGGGCGGGGGCTGAGGGAAGGATGGCGTCACAGAGGGTCGGCGGAGCCCCGCGCGGCCGACGTCAGGCTGCGGGTGGCCCCTGCGCAAGCGCCCCCGGCGCCGCGGTGTGCGAAAATTGGGCCCACGGAGGTCCGCGAAACGTTCAGCTAGCTGTTCGAGAAGTGGCGCCACGGTGGGTGAGAGCCGGCCTCCAATTTTCAGCCATCAAGATCTCTCACGTGTATGTATCATCCGCGTTCATAAAATGAACCTCGGATCAGATCTCATCTACGAGTCCGCCCCGACCACCCAATGGAACATCAGAGATATGTAGTACTCTTCATCACAAAGACCAGTGTTGTTTTTAGGGCATTTGTTATAGCTGAAATTTTCTATTTCTTCAGTGTTTCTCAGTAGAATGTCAGTTCCATGACAGCTAGAACCTCTCTACGCTTTTCTTCTCCTAACAGACACTTTGGTGCGGACACAGAGTGGCACTAAACTATTTGTTGAATGAATGGATTCCTGGAGGACATAAAGGGAATATAAATAGATCCATTTATATACTTTATATAAAATAAATATATGTTTATTTATGTAAATGTGTGTGTTCATCCCCCTGGGTCCCCCAGGAAATGGAATCCATTTTATATTCTATACCTATTCCCCCTAGGGCACTTGGAGAAAGAAGAGGGCTGGTGAGGGTTGGGTAGCTCAGAAAGGGGAGAGGTGGGAATGAGCAACGTCTTAGGGAATGGAAACTGGAAGAAATAGAGCTGTTTTTAAAACAGTTCTAAGCACTTTTGCTGTGTATTGCGCAGTGCAGTTCTCTGATGTCAGGGCTCTCGGGATTGGATGTGGCTTTTTTGGACCCAATAATGATGCGAAGACAGGCCTCAAGGTGGGAGCAAGGTGAGCCTGAAAGGTTCAGTTGTATTTTTTGAGGGCACGGTCATAAATAGAAACAGTACAAGATGGATTGTAAGAGGAATCCAAATCAATGAAGATCAGAAAAGGGATTAATGGGGTTTGTGGGATGGATGGCACTTTGAGCTAGACTCTGAAAGATACTGGGTTGAAAAGATCACAATAATAATGATAACAGTAGTAGCGGTAGTAGTAGTTCCCTTTTGTTGTACCTTTTGTACGTACTGGCAATTGTGCTAAATGTTTGGTTTGCATAATTCAATCCTCACAGTGACCCTGTGAGATAGGTACTGTTATTCCTGAGGAAACTGAGTCTCAGCAAAATAAAATTGCCTAAGGTCACTCAATGAGAAAAAAGAGGACTCAAGATTCAAACCCACCTAGTCTGCACTAACTCCGGAAACTACAGTACTAATCACTGCTATACTGCTGCTCAAGAAAGGGGACTATTAATAATAACTACCACTTACTGGGCTAGAGCATAGTGCTAAGTGCTTTACATACATTATCCCCCTCGATCTCATAAGTGGCTTGTGAAGCTAAAATTAGTTCCTTCATTTTTTATGTTGAAAAACTGAAGAGCTAGGGTTTTAAACCCCAAGCAGGTCTTAGTCCAAGCCTGGTGACTTAGGACACCATGGAAGCTCTTCTAGGCTCAGGAGCTCTGCTTCTCTGACTGAAGCTATGTTTTGGCTGATGAAATCAGAGGAAGAGAGGTAATTAGTCAAGGAGGCCTTTCTGTGGATCTAGTGCCAATTCCAAGAGGAAAGAATAAATAAAAGCTGCAACCCTTGCCCCTGCCTTCTGGCTGAAGTCCTGGGGAGCACACTGAGTCACCTAATGGCAGGCCAGGCCCTGCAGAAACAGTTAGCCTCATTTCCCACCAGCCTGGACCCAGAACTGGTATTTGTCAGAACTGATACGTCGGCCCTATCGTAATGAATGGGCTCTGCTTGGCAGAGCTCTCAGACACATCAAAGCCTTGAATCTCCTCCCTCTGTGTTGGTGGAGCTTTCTCAGCAGCCTGCGCCCCACTCCCTGCTTCTGGTATGCCCGTCCAGGAAAAATAAAGTGTAAGTGAAGATGGTAGGCGACCTCTAAGGGGAACAGAAGTTACAAAATCAGCTCTGTGAAGGTAGAAAAGGTGAGTGATGACTGCCCCCACCCTCCGCTTTCATAACTCTCCATCAGGAAGGGGTTTGCTGAGGCATGAGCCCCAGCACAAGGTCTTTCTTGGATAGAGCCAAAGGGGTCAATGTCACAATCCCTGAGAGCACACACAAGCGTTCCGACATCTCCCCTGTCAGAGACTCTGAGGCTTGGGAAACAGGCCAGGTTCCACCACTGAGAGAGCTGGGGGCTGACCAGCTGTCTTAGGAGAGGTCTACACACTACCTCATGAGGGTGCTGGACTCTATCACACACTCACAAAGGTGACAGTGCACACAGGCCTGCCACGAACACTCTGAGGAAACGGGGCATATGTAACTCTATTGAATCAGGTGAGCGTCTGATTCAGCCTAATTCAGCAAAAGTCTGTCTGATTCAGCAAAAGTCTAATTCAGCCTAATCTCTCCATACTTTTTGGCCAGTATTTTCCACTAAGCGTTGGGCATAGATCAGGCAGGGCAAGGGACCCCGATGGCTGACTGGCGACTAATGGCTTGCCGGATACATCCACCAGATGCCCCACCACCACCTCAGGCTCTTCATGTCCAAACCCCCACGCAGATCCTCATTTTTCCGCAGCTGAAATTTCCCAAACAGTCTTCATGTTTCTGCCCATAGTGTCATCACCGCTCCAGTCCCTAAGGCATGAAGGCTTCATCAAGCCGCCCTTAATTATCCCTCAGCTTTCGTGTCCACTCATGTGGTCACAAACCTGAAAGACTTTCCTTCATAAATTCTAGCAAATAAATCCATTTCCCAGTACGTTCCCCCTGTGACTCCCCAATCCAAAATCTCCTGTTCGTTTGTCCCTCCCTTTCCAAACATCTCGACCTCAAATTTCTTCTTTTTCCAGCTCAACAGTCCATCGAGCCATCAGAATGATCTTTCTAAAACCCCACTCCACAGAGCTTCTCTGGCTCTAAAACTTGTTTTGGCTTCCTGTTGCCTTTGTAATAAAGTACAAACTACAAAGTCTGGCATTCAAGGACCTCCCAGAGGAACTCCAGCCCAATTCCACAGTCCACTTACAGCTCACCTATCTGGGCCTGAGCAGAGCCTCTACCGCGTGCCCCAAAGAGACAGTCCTCTTCCTCTCTGGGCCTTTTTGTGACTCCCACTACGCTGTGCACTACAGCTGCTCCCTAAGTTTGGCCAGCCTGCCTTTCTGCCTTTCTGCCTTTCACTCATATGCTACCTCCATCAAGAAGCCTTCCCTGCCCTGGCTGGTGTAGCTCAGTGGATTGAGCGCAGGCCTGCAAACCAAGCAACCGAGGCTTGATTCCCAGTCACGGCACATGCCTGGGTTGCAGGCCAGTTCCCAGCAGGGGATGCACGAGAGGCAACCATACATTGATATTTCTCTCCCTCTGTCCTTCCCTTCCCCTCTAAAGATAAATAAATTAAATTAAAAAAAGAAGCATTCCCATGCCTTCCCTGATACCTAAAGCCCCAAAGTGAGTGCTCCTTCCTCTGAGCTCAAGTAGGTTCACAGGAGACTTACTGAACACAGGGTTTTTTGGTCATGGCGGTGTCTGAGCTCCCCGAAGGAACCAAAGTTCATTGAGCACAGAAACACGCTGATGGTCTTAACACCCTCCAGCAAAAGGGACTTAGCAAACACTTGTGTAATATGTTTCATTGAAAATGAAAGAATGAACCAATGAGTCAGTGGCTATAGTCCAGATGCTAGAATGGTAGCACTTTCTGGGAAGTGCCCAAATTCTGAGAAAAATTTAACATATAGAGAGAAGACTTTCACTGGTGTGAAAGGCTGAATTTAGGTAAAGCCAGGCAACAAAGGAACTGGGGTTTGGGTCCTGGGCAATTAGGACTTTTCTCTAGCCCAAATCTTAAACCCAGTCTATAGCAGCTATGTTCCCCAAAGCATCTTTTGCTTTTGTGATAAAAAATAGTACTAATAATAGTTTTTTAATTTAGAAAGTATACACTTGGACCTAGAGGTGATAAGTCATTTTGTAGAGAGAGGAGAGCCTTTCATTCATCAGTTACGAGTTTAGTGCTTGCTCCATTCTAGGCCGGAGGGATTCAACCATGTAATAGTAAAGGCACATCCCACCCCAACCCGATCCCCATGGAGCGTATATGCTAATGGGGAAGACAGACAATAAGCAGAGAGACACATCAGGTCACAACAAGAGCTATAAAGAAATAAACCAAGGCAAGAGAATAAGGTGTACAGGTGCTGCTCCCTGAGTTAAAATAGATGTTTATGGGATTCTTTTCCTCCATAAAAAAATGTAAGGCTCTTAAATACAGGTATACCTCATATTTTTAAATACCTTTTTTTTTAAGATTTTATTTATTTGTAGCCCTGGGTGGTGTGGCTCAGTGGTTGAGTGCCGGCCTGAGAATCAAAGGGTTGCTGGTTCAATTCCCAATCTATGGCATATGCCTGGGTTTTGGGCCAGGTCCCCAGTGGGGGGTGCATGAGGGGCAGCCACACACTGATGTTTCTCTCCCTCCCTTTCTCTCTCCGTTCCCCTCTCTAAAATATAAATAAATAAATAAATAAAATAATCCTTTTTAAAAAAGACCTTATTTATTTTTAGAGAGAAGGGAAGGGAAGGAGAAAGAGAGTAAGAGAAACATCCATATGCAAAAGAAAACATCAGCCACCTCTCACACACCTCCACCCAGTGACCTGGCCCGAAACCCAGGCATGTGCCCTGACCAGGAATC
>PVKM010036151.1:0-15078 GCA_004027735.1 Carollia perspicillata
TCAGCGATGGCCGTCATTTGATCTCTTGGTATTCCATCCTTAAATGAAACTATGTTTTAGTCTGAAATACACGTGTCAGTCTTAAAACCAGAGTTTTCAAGGATATGTAAACTATCTGGAATTTTGTAAATAATATTCCATTTATGTTATGCCACAGAAAATATAGAATGACTGAAGTTGAGTTTTGCCATTGTTCAATAAGAGTTTAGTTGCTGGGATTAATTGAAGTGATAATATACTAAAAATACTTTATGTAATATGAACATGCAGTTTTATAATCATATGACTTGTGTTTAATGGAAGAGGTTCTCTGTAACCTTGTAAACCTCCATTGTGGACTGTGGCTTCAGGGACTGTGCACATTTAGTTAGCATTTGCCCTTGTGTTGGATATTATTTTCTCAGCACTCTGCTAAGTAATTTTCAGATAGTATCTCATCTAATATTTAAAGTAATTTTTGAGATAGATATTGTTACCCATAATGTACAGATGAAAAGACCAAAGCACAGAGAATTTGATCTGCTGCAGGTTGCTGCTAGCAATCAATGTAACAAGGAACTGAACCCAGAGATGTTTATTCATGATGATAACAGTAAGATTTTTCTCTGTTAGAAAAATTATTTCCTTTGAATTCACTGTAAATATGCCCGAAGTTAAACAGTCCATGGTTAACTCTGAAAATACTTTATTTCTTGTTTCAATGGGCCCATTTTTAAATTAGTAAATAGTACATTACAACTTAAAGGGCTAATCAAAATTTATTTATTCTCTGAATACATTTATTTTACTTTTCATTAATCTGAGATTTAGTGGTGGTTTATTTCAGAAATATGCAATTTAACTGTGATCCATTATAGTAACCAACTTTAGAATATGTATTTGTAATGAAATGATTATAAATATAAATGTCTCAGACTTTGGAGGTTATTATCTAATTATAAGTTTGTATTTCTGACATGGTTACATGACAATGTTTAAATCATTTTAAAGGTAATTTTACTCCTGTGTGGAGCTATTTATTGTTCATCATTAAACAATTCTGTTTATATGAAATATTTAATTAACATGCTCAAATTTTATTTGGCAGGTTAGTGCATTTCACTGTTGTGTCACTAACTTAACATTCTAGTTCAGAAAACACTAGTGTGTACTAAACTTGAAAAATTGTATTTCATTTTAGTATTTCACAATTAAAAGGTTACCTAATAAATGATTTTGTAGTGCTTTGATATTATGGAATGTTGGCAAGTATTATTTACACTGTTTGAATTAAAAAAAAATAAGGTAGTATTAACCTCTTTAAAATTAGAATGCTTGAAACTGTAAAGGGTAAAATATATTTGTTGGTTTTGTGTCTGATAGCAAAAACCTGGCAAAATTCCAAAATGTATAATAGTTAGGGATGTATATGTACTCTACAGGGATTATTGTTAAGAGTACCAACAAGAAAAATCACTATGATGGCTGAAACAGGAAACACCTTTATAGTGCTTTTATCTTATTTCAGGAGTAAAGTCAGAGTATCAAAGCAGGCCAGAATCGTCAAGAGCGCTTCTGTGACGGAATAGAATTCATCTGTTTTCTGATCTGCGTCCTGTGACACAGAACAGACACAGAGTCCATGGAATTTAGAAAATCATTTATCTGTAAAGACTGTGGATTTAGGGCTTCTATGCCGTGTCATGGCTAAAAGTCTTGAAAAGGGGCACCTTTAGTTATGAAAGGGGTTCGACAAAATCCCCTGAGTCAGAGGGATATGTATTTGGATATGATGTCTGAAATACTAAGGTGCTTACTTTCTGGAAAGGAAACAAATCATTGGAATCTTCTTTCCCAAGGAGTTAGATAAATGATAATGATTAAATGCATACTATATACACTAACACACACACGTATATATATATTCCTCATTTGATAAAATGTTATATAACTGATTAATTTCTTACCCTTGTTTACTAGAGTGTGTTTAACAAACCATCTTATGTTCTTGCAAAAGGTAAGATTTCCTTCCTTTTTATGGCCAAGTAGTATTCCATTATGTAAGTGTACCACAGTGTTTTGACCCACGCATCTACTGATGGGCATTTGGGCTGTTTCCAAATCTTGGCTATTATAAGTAATGCTGCAATGAACATAGGGGTCCATATGTTTCTTCAAATCATTATTTCGGGTTTCTTTGGATAAATTCCCAGAAGTGGAATTTCTGGGTCATAAAGCATTTCCATTTTTAATTGTTTGAGGTACCTCCGTACTGCTTTCCACAGTGGCTGTACCAATCTGCATTCCCACCAGCAGTGCATACGGGGTTCCACTTGCTCCACATCCTCACCAGTACCTGTTGTTGTTGATTTATTAATGATGGCCATTCTGACAGGTGTAAAGTGCTATCTTATTGTGGTTTTAATTTGCATTTCTCCGATGATTAGTGATGTTGAGTATCTTTTTATATAGTCTATTGGACATCTGTATGTCCTCTTTGGAGAAGTGTCTATTCAAGTGTTTTGCCCTTTTTAAATTGGATTGTTTGTGGGGTTTTTGATGTTGACTTTTATAAGTTCTTTATAAGTTTTGGTAATTAACTGCTTACCAGATGTGTCATTGGTAAATATGTTGTACCATTCAGTGGTTGTTTTCATTTTGTTGATGGTTTCCTCTGCTGTACAAAACCTTTTTAGTTTGACGTAGTCCCATTTACTTATTTTTCCTTTGTCTTCTTGCCTGAGTAGATACAGTGTGGGGCCAAAGTAGGTTTCTAATTAAGAGTATGCAAAGCAAAGAGTTTATTCTTGTATTGCTGCTCATTAATTATGATATTATTTTCCATACGGACAACTGTACATCCACTTTTGCCCCACCCTTTATATCTAGTTGAAGGCTTGTCAATCCTGTTTGTCTTCCTAAAGAACCAGTTCTTGGTTTCATAGAAATTTTGTTTTTTTAAGACTGAATTTTGTTTATTTCTGTTCTGATCTTATTATTTGCTTTTTTTCTACCGATTTTGTCAGCTTTGTTTGTTGTTCTTGTTCTGTTTGTTTAAGGGCAAAGTTAGATTGTGTATTTGAGATTTTTTCTTATTTCTTAAGGTAGGCCTGCAATGCTATGACTTTTTCTCTTAGGACTGCTTTCTCTGTGTGTCACACATTTTGGACTGTTGTATTCTTATTTTCATTTGTCTCAGATATCTGTATTTCAAGATATACTTACATATTTGTGGTGTCATCTTTGGGGTGAAATGCTCTGAAGATATCAGTACAATCCATCCGACCTAGTGTGTCATTTAAGGCCATTGCTGCCTCATTGATTTTCTGTCTGGAAGATCTATCCATTGATGCCAATAGGGTGTTAAAATCCTCTGCTGTGGCTATATTACTGTCAATCTCTCACTTTATGTCCATCAAGCTTCAAGCTTTGCTTTATATATTTTTGTGTTTCTGTGTTGGGTGTGTAAATGTTTACACGGGTTATATTCTCTTGTTGGATTGTTTCCTTTATCATATGTAGTGTCCTTCATTGTTTCCCACTACAGCCTTGGTTTTAAAGTCTGTTTTTTTAGGTGTAAGTATTGCTACCTCAGCTTTATTTTTTATTTACATTTGCATGAAATATCATTTTCCATCCCTTTAGTTTTAATCTGTGTGTATCTTTCATTCTTAGGTGGGTCTCTTGTAGACAACACGTATATGGGCATTGCTTTCTTAGGCATTCAGCTACGTTATGTCTTTGGTTTGAAGTGTTGACCATTTGCATTTAAAGTGATATAGGCACTTATTTATTGCCATTTAATTTTTTTAACTGTTATTTCTCGGTTTCTCCTTCTTCTCCTTCTTTTTGTTCCTCTCCTTCTTCTTCACCCTTTAACATGTCTTGTAAAATTGGTTTGATGGTAATGAACTCCTTTAGCATTTTTTTTAATCTGTGAAGCTCTTTATTTCTCCTTCAAATTTAAATGTTAGCCTCACTGGGTAAAGTAGTTTTGGTTGTAGGTACTTGCTGTTTATCACTTTGAATACTTCATACCAATCCCTTCTGGCCTGAAAATTTTCTTTTGAGTAATTAGCTGATAGTCTTATGGGAGCTCCCTTGTAGGTAACTGTCTTTCTCTTGCTGCTTTTAAGATTCTCTCTTTGTCTTTAACTTTTGTCATTTTAATTATGATGTAGCTTACTGTGGATCTCTTTGGATTCATCTTTTTTGGGGCTCTGCACTTCCTGGACTTGTGTGTTTTTTTCTTCAACAGGTTAGGGAAGTTTTCAGTATTGTTTATTCAAAGAGGTTCTCAACCCCTGGCTTTCTTGCTTCTCTTTCTGGAACCCCTATGATGCAGATATTGGTATGCTTCATGTTGTCTCAAAGGTCCCTTAAACTATCCTCATCTTTTAAAATTCTGTTTTTTTTTTTTGCTGCTCTGATTGGGTGTGTTTTTGCTATCTTGTCTTCCAAATTGCTGATTCAGTCCTCTGCTTCACCCAGCCTACTGTTCATTCTTCTAGTGTATTCCTCATTTTAGGTATTGTATTCTTCATTTGTGACTCATTCTTTTTTTATGGTTTCTATGTCCTTCTTTATGCTGTTGTAGTTCTAAGTTCTTTGAACATTATTATAAAAATTTTTTAAAAACTCTATATCTGATAAATTGCTTGCCTCTGTTTCATTTAGCTCTTTTTCTGGGGATTTCTCCTGTTTTTCATTTGGGGCATGTTTCTTTTTCTCTCCATTTAGCTGACTGTTTTTCTGTATTTGGTAGATTTGCTATGACTCCAAGTCTTGCTAGGGTACCTTATGTAGTAGGTGTCCTAGGGGACCCAGTGGTATAGCGTCCTTGATCACCTGAGGTGGGTGCTCCAGGAATGTGCCTTTTATGGGTTATGTGGGCCCTCCTGTTGTAATTGTGTCTTAATTGCTATTGGCTCATTTGTGTGTGCGGTTTACCCTTAGGCTGGCTGACTGTGAGGATCAACACCAAACACAGTTGTTGAGCTGCTGTGCAGGGGCTGACCACATGAAGTAGAATTTGCCTCAGTAAAATCTGGTGCCTGCTGAGATCTACCTTTGGCTATGCTGCCTATGAAGCTATTTGGATCCTGTTCTGATGTTTTCTGAAGCTGACCACTGGGTGTGTTGGTTCTGGGACTTCTTGGGGGGGACCCTGGGGCAGGTTAATGTCACATACTGCCTGGGACTAGCCTTGGGCAGCTTGTTTGGAGCTACAAGTGATCCACTATTTGTGGCTGCCTCTGCTGATCCTGGGTATGCATGGGAAGGACAAAACTGTACACCAAGGCTGGCTTTTACCAGCACTGGGCCTTGGGGCAGGTCAGCTAATGTCCCAAGGCACCCTGAGATTTACCTCTACCTATCTCTGTGTGCCAGTTGCCTGGTAGACTCAGTCACTGAAAGAGCCTTTGTCAGTACTTGAGTTGCATAAGGTAGGTAGGTTCTCGGTGAGTTACCAGGCAAGGGTGAGTGGTGTTCACCAGATGGATACAGGTTCAAACTTGATGCTAGTGCTGGGTCTGAGGCCACTAAGCAAATGTCCCAGAGTATACCAAATCTAGCTCACACCTGCTGGGTGTTCACATGCTTTTGTGGTGGGATAAGGTCTAGGGAGTCAGGAGGCTGAGGCCTGCAGAGTTTATCAGGCCCAGGCAGACCCAGATTTGACCATGTGAAGGGAAGACTCTGTACCAGTCAGGCATACTGTGGAGAAATGTTCCCTGTCATGGAGCTACAGAGCTCAGTCTGTCCCATATTCTGCTAGGAGCCCAATCTCAGCAGGGCAGGGCCGCTGTGAATTGGGAGGATGGGTCTGGTGGATCTCCCATGAGGTGGGGGTGCTAATTAGGCTTGGTGGAAGTTGGGAGGAGTGGCTCCCACCCCAGAGCCACACAACTCAGTCTGTCCTGAATTCTGCCCAGGTCTCCCAGGGCAGAGCCACCAGGAGGCGAGAGGATGGGGCCACCAGGAGCTGAGAGAGTGGGGCTAGGAGATCTCCTATGAAAGGGAGGCACCGGTCAGGCTCTGGAGATAGTGTGAGGAATGGCCCCTGTCCCAAAGCTATACCACTCAGGCACTGATATCCCTTGAGTCTGCCCAGACCTCTACCTACTGGCCCAGGGAGCTGACTCCTGAGCAGGGCACAAGCTCCCACAGGGTAAGGCAACTTGGAAACCAGAGGGTGGGGCTCTTGTGTTCTCCTAGGCTCGTACCATATGGAGGGGAGTGCTCCACCCACGAAAGGTGTTGTCTGTGGTGTGGGAGAGGGGCTCAGCACAGGGATCCTGGTGGCTGTCCCTTCTGCTCTCTCCCCAGAGCCACAAACCCCAGTCTTTCCTCACATGACTCTAGTTTACCTCAGGTGAATCCTCTGCTGGAGCCCAGGATTTGTGGCTGTGAATGAAAGGGCACTGGCCCTTTAAGAGAGTGCCTATGTCTTCAGCAAACATGTGTATCTCCCTGATGGACAGAATCTCTGCCAATTTTCACAGCCACTAGTTATGTGGCTGCCTTTTCCCAGCTCTGGTGCTCTGGGCTTGGGAGCCTGGCTTGGGGTTGAAACCCACACTCCTCAGGGGGAACCCTCACAGCTGAGATAGCCCTCTGGCATCTCAGCTGCTGCCCATGGGAGCAGGGCCAGCTTTTTTCACGTCTCTGCCCTTCCTACCAGTGTCGATGTGTCTTCTGTGGTAAATCCTTTGTTATAAAACTTCTCTTTAGCTAGTCTTCAGTTGGTATTCAGGTTGATTGTTCTATATTTTGGTTGTTAATTCCAGTTTGGTCCTGAGAGGAGGTGAGCATAGCTTTCATCTACTCTGCTGCCATCTTGGATCTCAGACTAGTCCTTTTTAAAATTGAGAAATATGTCATGGCTACTTTAAAATGTCAGTAAATATAAGAGGTTATTTATTTTTAAATATTTTGCTTATATATTTTTGGAGAGAGGGGAAGGGAGGGAGAAAGAGAGGGAGAGAAGCATCAATTGGCTGCCTCTCGTACATTCTGTGACCAGGCTCTGAACCCACGACCCAGGCACGTGCCCTAACTGGGAATTTAATGTACGGCCTTTAGTTTTGCAGGCAGTGCCCAACCACCTATCAGGCCAATATTATTTATTTTTAAGAAGGAAAAGAAAAAGGATAAAAAATTGCTTAGATATATTTTTTCCTTTTAGATCTTTTAAGGTAGGAAATATTAAAGTAAAATATACATATACTAAACATAAGTTAGGGAAGGTTTGGGGGAAACTGTATTTTATGAAATATAACTATACGGATAAGTTTATTTTAATTTGTACTGTTCAAATTTGGTATTTTTCTGTAAGATACTGATATGTTTTTATCATATGTTTATATTGACTAAAAATCAAATGACTTGCTGTGGTTTTTAATATTTAATTAAAATTCATTTCTACTGGTCATACAACATTAAATCACACCAGAAACTAAGTATCCATTGACAATTTCATGGCTGTATAAATTCTAGAGTATGGAGCTAAATGTAGGAATATGATTGTATTAGTCAAAATACCCTGTGTAATGTTTCAGTAACGAATAACTCCAGAAATTTCAGTGGCTTCACACCAAGTGACTTCTCACATGTTATCCATTCCCCTCATGGATCAGCCGTGCTTTTGTGTCGTGGCTCCTCACCCTGTGAATAGGGCTGGTGGAGTAGACCACGTCTTGGACACTGTTGGTCTCATGGTGGCAGGTCTCCATATAGGACATCACTTGTCCATTTCTCCTAGGAGTGACATTATTTTACTTCTGTCCACACTTAATTAGCAAAGACAGTGCCATGGGCACTCCCAAATCTTTCCAAAAGAGGCACTAACGTTTATAGATATCACTGCAACAGGAGAGGTTACTGTCTCCTCAGGGATGTGGAACAAACACAGTCCACTTCAGTAACAATTTCCCTTTTACTTTATAAAGTACAGAAAAGGAAAAGATGAAAAATCTGTTTTCTTGCCATACTGACTGGATTTGGTATAACTTTACATTTTAACACCTATAGCTTTTATCCCCTTTGGTAGGAGCCTCATGTCTAGTTGGCACTTTTCTCTCTTACGCTAGAGTTACTTTTAGTATAAAAAGAAAAAGATAATTCAGTTTGTTATGCTCTTTTTTCTTTAAATACACTTGCATATTCTAGAGTGTGTAGTAGACTCAGCCTCATTCCATCAAGTATTTCTTACGCTCCCTAAGCCACATGCCTGGCATTTCAAGGAGTCACCACTAGATGGTGATCTCGCTCATTTAGAGGACAGAACAGCTGTGTGTGCTTCAGGTGAATGGGTTGGTTACAGAGGTATCAGAAATATAAACCGCACTAACTTATGGGATATTTTTTATAATCAAATGGTACTATTTATTGAGTATGTATATTTACAAGTGTACATACACACACTCCCTTACACAGAAAAACTGCATTTGAAACAGAGCTATAAAACAGTGTTTTGCTATCTTGTTACTTGCCCAGAATGTGTGTGTGTATCTGTGTGTGTAGTTTCTAGTTGTTACTACCAAACACAAAAAAGTTTTGCTAAGCACACTTTCTCAAAAGATTGCACCGAGGCTTGGGTTTATCTTTCTGCACTTTTCTAATACTTTGTTTGAATTTGCTAACTGCTGCTGAAGTTGTGGTCGTTTTTGATGTGAGCCTTACATCTTTATTTTAATGCCCTCTGTATTGCTCAGCTTCATTGTTTTCTTTATGTAATTAATAGGAATGAAGAAGGATTAAAAGCTATATATTTCACTCAGATACATTAAAAAAATAACTTTCATGGTCCAGTTATCACCTAATGGGAAAGCCGATACCAACCCTTTCAGTTATTTAGAAACTTCACTTAATGGTGACTGCTAGTGGTAACTTTTTTCTCACCATTTTTTTCCTTTAAAAAAATCCAATGTAATAACCAATTTATTATTGGTAAAATATAAAAAAATAACTATAGACCAAATAATGTAGTTCTTCTCAGGAAACAGTTGCTAACTTCAATTGTAATGAACTTTTGGTGCTCCTAGAATAGTACATTCTTTTCATCATATATTTCTGCTGTGACTCAGAGTTTATGGCTGCCATATGATTCAAATAACTTGTAGGAATTCATATAGTTATTAGTAGAAATAGAAAATACATAGCTAGGACACTGTATTTATATGAAGTAACTATTTAATATATACTCTCTGAACAATGTAGAAGTAAATTTGACTTAGTATTCTTTAGCATACTAAGGAAAACTACCTGTTACAAGCCAGTTCTTTTTAAAATCCTTTTAATCTAGTATATCACTGAATTGTAATACTCACAGGTGAAGTCTTAGTAAACCTTTGCTAGAATCCAACTGAAGATGTAAATGAGCTCTTACAGCATGGCCAGCGTGATCTTTTGTATTTATTCTAATTCGGCAGCTCCGGTTCATATATATACATGATCCCTGAGACAGAGATCAGAGAATACTGCTCCACGGCAGGGAATCCTTCGGCAGCTTCCCATGGCTTTCTAGGACAATAGTTGGCAAGTACTTGTCCACAGAACCCTTCTTTGAACAAAATCTCATACAAAACCTCACAGAAAACATTAAAGCAGATTCTGGTTGAAAGAAGGATGGGGGTTGGGAGTTCACTAATTCAAGTGTTCCCTGCCCGATATCTTGATGCAACTCTCTGTGGAATGCTGTATAAACATTTGCAAGATTAAAAGTCTAGTTTTCTGACCAAATCTGGCCCATTTGTACCTTTCTAGTGTTTTCTCCTGCCACTCCCAGTAGCATCTGTCCTTCGGCCATACCCAGCCTGCACTTCTCGGCACGCGGCATTTCATTCTGCTGAGAATGCTCTTCTCAACCCTGACCGTGCAGCTTTGATACCAGCTGCTTTTGAAACCTCTTCTCATCTTTCTAGACCGGAAGTCACTTCCGAGAGGCATATATTCTTTGTATTTATTTACACATGTCAGATTGTCTGGTTTTGAACTAGCTGTGTGTAGTAGTTCCTCAGTTTCCTCATTTGTAAAATGGTGATAATAGTATTACTTACCTTATAGGGTTGTTATGAGGACTACTTGTATTAATGTCTGACCTAAGATAGCTGTGTAGGAAGTGACAGTTGTTATTTGTGGCTTTGGTATGGGTAGGTATTTTGAATGAACAAATACAGTAGAATCACATTCTATGTTGAGGTTAGGTTTTATGATCAGTGTATAAGGTCAAAACCTTGTATAGAAAGTAGCTTTAGGAATCCCTTAAGAAATACAACAGGGGATATTTTAACTTACTAGTGGAAAAATGACTAAGCCATTGCATTCTTTTACCCCTTTCAGTCTACCTAATTCAATGAACTATTATATATTTGTTTTTAGGCCTTTGAGAAGTCCCTTGGGCAGGGGCTAAATTAGAGATGACACATTCTAAACAAACCCGAAATACCCAGTTTTTCTTCCCTGTTGCAGTATGTTGCCATTTCTTTGCTTGGGCACCAGCGAAGAGGTTGGTTTTTTTTTTCAGGGGCCAAGTTGAATGAAAATACATTTTTTTAAAATAGAGAGAATTACTTTCCCTTTTGCCGCCTTGTTAGACTATTTACAGTCTCAGAGAAAGGTGGGAGGTGCAGGCGACCAGGTGGAAGGGCAGGTTTGCTGTTGCTGCTGCTCGCTGTGTTCCCGTCACCTCTCACAGGCTCGCTGCAGGCAGATGTTTGCGGCTGGGAGCGGCACCGCGACTGCTGTATTTGCCCTGTTGAGCTCTCTCTCAGTTCCTTCCCCCATCTCTTCTCCCTTATTTTTTTCCGAATAAGTATAATGGGATTCTCTTAGGTCAAATACAACCCTACTTTCATACTCTGGTGAACAAATTTCAGTACTAACTACCACTTCTGTGACTGTAACACTGTAATATAGTGTGTACAGTGTCAGTCTTTTAAGGGAGGCGTATTTGGATTAAATTAGGCATATTGATGGCTTTTTACATAGTAGCTAAGATTTCTTTAACAGGGGCTTTTAGTTACAAGTGCTGATATTATAAAGTTTGATATATAGTTATGATAGTGTCAAAATCTTGTAATAAATATTTTAAAAGTTGAGGTTATACGAGGCAGCCGAATTTCAAGATCTTCAGGGAAAGTTCAATGCTATTGTTGCCAACTTAGAAAGGAAAGAGGTAGAGAACTCCACTGCTTTTTGAAAGATTAAAAAAAGAAAGCAGCAGCCCATATGGTCTTGAATTATATAAAATTCTGTACTGCAGTGGCTTGCTATATAATTCATTTTTACTTTGCAAATACTTATTTTTATTTCATTAGTACATATATATATTTATTTATTTTTATTGAATTTATTGGGGCAACATTGGTTAATAAAATCATACAGGTTTCAGGTGTATAATTCTACAATATATCATCTGTATATTGTATTGTGTGTTTACCATCCCAAGTCAATAAATGGTGACAGTGGTCCTGCCCTCCCACAGGGAATCTTGAATTGTGCATGCTTTGATATTTGATATTGAAAGTTCACTGTTATGTTACACTAAAGTCCTTATTAGAGTTTATGTCAGTATAGGTAGGTAGAAAGCATGAAATACCATGCTAATTTTACTGAGAACTTGATAAATAGGTAAAATACTATTTTGACATTTCACTGAGGATTTCCCAGTTAGTGGATTTTATGGAAAATCTGGACAGCTGGTTACTAATCTTATTGTGGTGCAGGATAAAGAATAAGCGTTTATACTTAGAAGACTTGGGCTCACATTTTGGCATAAACCCATTTAGTAGTTACTTGGCTTTGGAAATGTTACTTCTATGATTCTTAATTTCCTTACAGGTAAAACAGGGATGAGAAAGTGGTTTACCTCCCTGGACTTTGTAGGACCAAATGAGTTAATGTAAATATAATATGCTTGTATGAGGGTACAGTTGTTGCTCAAGCTACTTCCCCCCAGGATCTGGGGGAAATAAGTTCTCATAGCAGACATTTATTGAATGCTTACAACATGACAGGTGTCGTTCCAGAACAGGCCGAGTGCCTTCAGATGGAGAAGGAATGCGCCAGAGAGTGAAAGGTAGCGAGTGTTCGCTATTCAGGTAGAAATCAGTGGTAAAGGCTTAACACAGAAAATTCATCCTGTGAATAAACTTATAAGAAAAAACTCAGGCTTTGTTTTATTTACATTTAAGTCTGAAAGAACCTGTTTTTCTAATTTAAATTTGACTTTCAGATTCTCTTTAAATAATTTACTTTGATTCAGCTGTTATTAGATTTGCTGTTATTAATATTATTTAATATGTAGCATATTTAAGGTAGTCACTTAAATTCTGTGGTTTTATTTATTTATTTATTTATTTATATTTTTCACATGAGGATCTGCTTTCATTGATTTTAGAGAGAGAGGACGGGGTTGGGGGGTGGAGAGAGAAACATTGACATGAAAGAGAAATATCTATTGGTTGCCTCCCATATGTGCCCCTACTAGGATTGAACGTGCAACCTAGGTACGTGCTCTGAGCAGGGATCAAATCTGCAGCCTTTTTGGTGCATGGGACAGTGCTCCAACCAATTGAGCCATGGGCCAGGGTGCAGGGTATTTATTAATGAGAGGGTGTTTTAACTATTATATTGTATTATCTACTGTATTGTTATATCACACAAAGAATTCTTGAAATTGAAAAATTCTTCCAACAGTAATTTTTATTAGATATGAGAACTCAGCTATATGAAGCCTCTTATAAATTATTCATATTTTTTCAAATTCCTCTTAGACAATTTTTAAGGTGGGTCTCAAGTGATTTTAAAACTGCATTTAATTCTAAATTTATTTCTGTAACCTAAATCATAGCTTGACTCATTTAAATTATTGGCAGAGAATTCAGCAGACTTTTAGACTTCCACACAGTTACAGGATTGTCAACTGGGTGAAGTATTTAAAACCTACCGAGTCGCCTGTAGCTGATTAAGGTCCAACAGAGGAATCCGTGTGCATTCCGCCCCCTTGCATTCCTCAGGTGTTCACTGGGAGAACTTAGCAGTTAGACAAGGGCCGACTCCACTACAGCTGCATCATGATGGTCGTCACCTGCCGCTCCTTTCTGTCGCATGAGGTCTGTCGGGCAGTCAGAGGCAGTTTGTTTTCTACTCTGAGCAGACATTACTGCCACATTGCTGCTCACACACACGGGTCACGGAGAATCCAGCTACCACTTCTCTTTCTGTACGTTTCTGGGTGTATTTTTCTAGTTGAGAGGGCTCTCATGATTCCCTTTATTATCCTCCTTTTCCTTATTAAATGTGTTTTAACTATTTCTCTCCCACTGTACCTCATTATTATCCACCACTTTTAGTGTACCTGAGTTTTGTAGTATGTGAGTGAGGCTTAGAAAAAATAGCGTCCAGTCTATTTTAAGCACTTTCGTGAGGTTTCTTTTCTTTACGTTATATTTTGCTGTCGATCGCTTTCAGTTAGTTTTCTGGGGAGAATTAACTCTTTCTTCCTAAATTGATGGAATTTTGGAGGACATTTTCAAAGAAGTATGTGAGACTTTGATACCAATAATCATAAAGCATTATACAACAAAATCTTACAGCATACTCTGAAATTTTAAAGGTGAATTTTTATTGTTCATTTGCTCCATTTAAAAAAAATAATAACCTACCATAAGGTCTACTTATAAAAGTAACTTATTTTAACTTCTTTCCATTACTTTCCTTTTATCGTTTTCAAGTGTAATAGAAATAGTTATCTTAAAAATTATGTTTACATATGTATATGTATAAATGATGGTGTAGAAATAATATGGAAACATAAGTAGGAACATATAAGTGGGGATTTAAAGAACATGCAACGACACTATATGAAGTGAAAGTATTAGAATAATTATGTATAGTAAATTTATTTAGCCTCTTAGAGCTTATAGGACACTTCCACATCTGCTGTCTTACCAGACCCGTGATTGCCACTAACTAGCATTGCCACTCATTTCTTCAACCCCTAAAGTGGGTAAGTTACTTGATTTTCAGCTTCAGTTTATAAATGTCACCTACCTTCCGTATAGGATTATTATTAGAAAATAATAAAAGAGAGTGTTCCTAAGGAAAGTAACTTAAAATTGCAGAACTTTTCATTCAAATCATCCATATAAAATATAGAATACCAAGACTGAAATCTATTCCTATATTAATTTCAGCATTTTTTAATGGGAAATTCCAGAAAGAAATAATTCGTTTTATTCATTTATTTTTCATTATTTTTATTGCATTTTTTCCATTACCATTTATCCCCCTTATACACTCTCTCACCTCTACTCACTCCTCTCACTCTGCAATTATACCACACTGTTGTCTGTGTCCATGAGTCCTTTTTCTTTCTTGCTTGTTCCTCTACCCCCT
This sequence comes from Carollia perspicillata, assembly GCA_004027735.1. Lineage (NCBI taxonomy): Eukaryota > Metazoa > Chordata > Mammalia > Chiroptera > Phyllostomidae > Carollia > Carollia perspicillata. Next base: position 14,383 of record PVKM010036151.1, read on the forward strand.
AACCAATGTCCCAGCTTTGGGGAGGGGTAGCATTTTTTACTATTGCATATTTATTATAAATTCTCTAATTGCTTATCTCACAGATTTTCAAGCTTTGTTATAAACTATGTTTTTTTAAACTGTGGCTATCTTTTTTAAAAATATATTTTATTGATTATGCTATTATGCTTGTCCTAATTTTTTCCTCCTTTGCCCTTCTCCTCTCAGTACTCCCCTTCCCTCCAGCAATCAACACCCCTTAGTTCATGTCAATGGGCTGTGCATATAAATTCTTTGTCTTCTCCATTTCCTGTACTGTGGTTAACCTCCTGCTGTCTGTTCTACCAATTACACTTCTTAATCTCTACACCTTTTCATCCATTCTGACCTTCCCCCTCCAAGCTCATAATCCTCCAAATGATCTCAATATCTATGATTTTATTCCTGTTCTGGTTCTTTGCTTAGTTTGTTTTTTTTAGATTCAGTTGTTTATAGTTGTGAATTTGTTGCCATTTTGATATTCATAGTTTTAATCTTATTCTTTTTCTTAGATAAGTCCCTTTAACATTTCATATAATAAGGGCTTGGCGATGATGAACTCCTTTACCTTTCCCTTGTCTGGGAAGCACTTCATCTGCCCTTCCATTCTACATGACAGCTTTGCTGGATAGAGTCATCTAGGTTGTAGGTCCTTGCTTTTCATCACTTTGAATACTT
>PVKM010036152.1:0-14906 GCA_004027735.1 Carollia perspicillata
TTTCTTTTTCTTTCTCTCTCTCTTTCCTTCTTCCTAACTTGTTGCACATGATTGGTTGCAAAAGTCTTGGAAACTGAGGAGGCAAACAGTTTATTAGGTCTCTGGTCCACTCCATTTCCATCTCCTTCAACACATTCCTCACAGGTTAATCCCATCATATCTTGAGTATGGGAAAGGAAGCCATGTCCACTACCTCCCAAGGAACCAAGATCACAATTTATGAGATTTTGTGGTCAGGACATTTAGACTTCTGGTTCAAGCTCATTGCCATTCAAGTTCACAGGGCTCTGAATGTGAGGAGAATGGGTGGCAGGGCAGAGCTGACAGTGAGAGGAAAGGCTGGTGAAGGGACTGGCCAATCACTGAGCTGGAGGTCCTGGGTGGGGAGATGGGAGTGATGCTCTAAGACTTCCTGGATGAGAAAGGGGATGGTCGGGGCCCTGGGTACAGCCTTTGTGATATATCCGTCAGTAAGTGGCCCATCAGACTGAGGAACTCTGAACATAGAGCTCTTTACAAACCGAGTGGCAGGAGGAAACATAACCCACCAACTACAAGGGAATAGGATAGTCTACTACTATGCTCCACAGGAGAGGTCCGGGTTCATGAGCACACCATGGTCCTGGCCATCAGGGGTGAAAATTTCCCCCTGTGGCTGCATCTTTTACTCAAAGAGTTAAAAGCTCATATTTATCTATATAATCACTGTGCCCCTTTCACCAACCTACAAAGATAAGAAAGGTCATATTTACTATGAAACCTAAATCACAAAGGCTTTAAGCACCCATTGCTTCTAGCAAGAATTCCAGTCTTTTCCAGAACAGTTCTCAGCTCTCTCTAAATATCCTGGAATTTCTCCAGAGTTGCTTTCAAGTGTTTATGAACTAGTCTTGATCATCACTCCATCGCAGTTGCTCAGAAACCCAAACGGAGACCTCTAAGCCTGATTCCCAATCTCTGGTCCCCTTGGGCGGCTGCTTTGCCAGCTTTCCGCAGACAGGAAGCCAGAGTCCACACTTGCTGAGGTCCCAGCTGTGAGGCCCAGCAGTCCTACCATGAGGCTATGACCAGGCCATGTGTCCACAGATCCTCACATCTTGCTGTCACCACTGTCACCACCTCTGCCGATACAGAGTCATCCACCTTCACCAACCCTAGGGTAGGCATTTGACAATTTGCCAAGGCTAGCAGTGTGGTTCCCGGTGGCATAGATGCTCCATCTGGTTGGTCTTCAGGGAGCCCCACAGCACCATTCCCTGGGCCCCAGACATCACAGCATTTTGATTGGATAGCACAAGCTCACAAGACACATTTCCCAAGGACACTTAAAGCTAAGTAATATGTTAACCACTTAAGAATGGTGGCTAGTGGAAAAGGGGCCTGGGACAGAAAAGAACACATGATTAATTAAACATTTAAAAATTCTTTAAAAAAAGGAGACTTGTAGCACCAATTACATTCAAGGAAAAGAAAAAGTATAGCTTATAAAAAGAGCTAAATAGCAATGCACAATATACAGGGTGGGGCAAAGTAGATTTACAGTTGTGAGTATGCAAAAAAGAGTTTATTCTTATATTATTATTCATTAATTATTGTATTATTTTCCATACAAAAACCTATAAATCTTCTTTTGCTCCACCCTGTAAATATTATGAATGTATGATGCCAAGAAGTAATTAGAGGGAGTGACGTATTGGGGAAATAGTGAAAAAAGTTACTGTTAGGCACAGTACTTCATCCCTCACCTAATACCATCCCCTAGTAAGATTTCCACTAATCAGACAAAATACCTACCACCATCACATAAACTATTATTACTTAATGATAACATGAACTATATTTTGAACATTTCAAATGCAATGCCAAAATACAATCCAGAGTAATTTACATGCATTAGTTAATTGAACCTCCACAAAACTTTTATGCCACAAGGATTATTATCATCCTATTTCACAGATGGGGGACATAGCTAGAATGTGGCAAAACAAGATTGATATGCAGTCCCTTTTGACTCCAAAGGCTGAGTTCTTACCATATTTTCTAGTACTGGCACGTGGCACGCACCCAAAAATTCCATGACACACTGAGCAGACACACACCAAAAAATGATTGCTTAAAGCCAGACCAAGGAAGGCAATATTTTAGAGCTCCCTTCCAAAATTGAAGCCATGAAATGGCAGCCAAAACAAATTCCTGTTAATTAATATGCTTGTTATGACAGGTGTCCCCAGCCCTGGATCTGTCTGTCCAGGTTTATTCATTCGTTGAACAAATTTTGATTTGATGGAGAATCTACAACGAGCTAGGCCATTTTAGGCCACAGCAAACAATTCAGGCAAGGTTCCTGCTTGCACTGGAGTTACATTGTAGTGGAGGGGAACCAAATATACACACAGAAATGAACAAGAAAAGCTCGTGAAAACTGCTCACAAATGAGCATTTAGGGGTAAAGTCCCATGAGGAGATTGCAACAGGGCAGGGTGATGGGATATGTCTTGGGTGGGGGCTGCTTAAATTATCTGGTCCGGGAAGACTCTGAGAAGGGAGGTTTGTGCAGAGATGGGAATGACAGCAGGAAGTCAACCATAGACAACGAGGACACAGAGCCTCGGGTGAGTGACTGCGTTAAGTAAAGAGTAGATCAGGTGATATAAAATCTTAAAAACCTTAAGGCAGGAGGCAGCTTTGCATATTCCAGGAGCAGAGAGAGGCTGGTGTGGCTGGGCAGAGGTGAGGGGAAGGGAGAGACAATGATGAGACTGGAGGGAACGCTCAGGGCACATCGGGCTTCGTGGCCAGAGCAGGGAGGGCATTTACATTTCCTTCTGGTCGTGATGAGAAGCTATCAGAGTTTGGGCAAGGGAGCGTTACAATCTGACTTAAATTTTGACAAGACTACTTACTTACTCGATTCTGGGTGGAGAATAAATAGGTTGTAGGAGTGAGAGTGGGAGCACAGGACCAGTTAGAAGGCATGATAAGAAGCCCAGTCAGACTTCTAGTTCTGGTATCTGATACTGTCCTTATCCTTCTAACATAAACAGCTATGTAATCCCTAACAAATAAAAATAACAACTCTTCTCAGGCACTGGACAGCAACCATGCAGAAGAGCACATAAGGTCTGTCTGACATTGACCATGGCTTTCTCCCCAAGAGCATTTTCCACACTGGCACCCAGAAGTCAAACCCAAGTAGCAAACAGTGGCGGTCTCACTGGGTGGAAGAAACAAGGTAGAAATCTGAGGCTGTCCTTAAAATGGCCAGCATCAGAGAGGTAAGGGACTGGAGAGGACATTCTTCTTCTTCTTCTATGAGATTAACATTTAAAGTGTAGACTTTTAGATTTCCCTCGATAATGTGGGTGGGTGCCATCCAAACAGTCAGAGGCCTTAAGAGAAGACAGACTGAGCAAGACGAAATTCTGCCTCCAGACTCGAGCTACCATACCAGCTCTTCCCTAAATCTCCAGCCCACTGGCCTGCTGGCCTGCTGGCCTGCTCTGTAGGCTTTAGACTTACTGGTTCCCACAATTGTCTAAGTCAACTTTTTAAATAAAATCTCTCTCTCTCTCCCTTCTCTCTCTCTCTCTCTCTCTCTCTCTCTCTCTCTTTCTCTCTCTCTCTCTCTCTCACACACACACACACACCGTTGGTTGTCTTTCTTTGGAGAACCCCAATATACCTCTTAGGCTCTCCTTGCATAGGGTGACAGATGCCAAAGTTCTAGAAAACAACTAGTCCAATTGGAGCAGAGAGAGGAAAAGAACTATTAAGGGCTTTTCAGATAAAGACTGGAAAATAAGATTATTCAAATGATTTAAGCCTAAGGAAACTAGAGGACCTTACAGGGAAATTAATCCATAAAGTTGAAAGAAAATGAAGCAAATGAAAAATCGAGACAATTATTATCTCTAAATAAATGGATGTAACTTTCTGACTCAGCAGTGAACAATAGTTACATGGTTATAAAATGAAAACACCAAATACGGATGTTACTAACGATGATAATACAAATGTATGAGGGAGTAGGAGGGTAGTAAGTCTACTTGAAGCTAAAACTGTCACCTACGATAGTAAGCAAAAAGATGATTAAGTCTCAAGAGGTGGCAATACCCATATATTTTTTAAAGGAAATAAACAGGTAAATACCAAAGGAACAGCTTTAAAAAGTATTTAATAAAATTGTCTCTGTAGAGTGGGTTGGGTCTGTGTAGTGCATATGGTAGCATTTTATTATCACCTTCTAGAATTATTTGATTTTTTTGAACTACACGCATGCATTACTTTGCTAAAACAAAACAAAACACCCAACAAAGCTCCATTCATCAAGGCAAGAGGGACTTTGAAAGATTTAGGAAGATGAGTTCTATTTCCTTTTCAATTTATTCACAGCCTTGAAAGCACCAGAAAAACTACCTGCTTCCTCCAAGTGCTATATCCCAAAATTTCAGGGGATTTACTGTTCATTCAATAAGTAATAAGAGGATTTGAGGCCCATATCTTAATTTTCAGAGACATTGGGAAGATCCGTAAAGTCATAAAGCATATGTATGTGCTGTTTGGATATTTACTCAAAAAGAAAGTAGTGTGTTCACAAGAACCCACATTCAAAGAATGCTTAAGTAGTTCAAATTACTGTCGGCAGAGTTCAGTTCAACAGTGGTAGATGGGGGTGGCCAATGCAGGTGGAAGATGAAAGGATGCGGATGTGAGACCCAGAACCGGCTGTATGTGAAGAACAACTGCTGAGATCCTGGGTTACTTTAGAAATGAAAAAATAAAATAGTTACTTCGCTTAAAATGAAAAAGGCTAAAATCAAAATTCAACTCCACCTTTTTAAAAGAAGCATGTGCAAAGAAACAACGCAGTGGAGGAAATCGCCCAGGGTTCACGAGACAATTATGAGAAGCCCAAGAGGCCCGGCCGGTGTCCGTCGGATTCTGAGGCTGATGGATCGCCTGCCCTGACCTGTTGTCGCAGCCAAGGCTTAGGGAGCGACGGCGCCTGCGGCTGGTGCTCAGTGCTGTTTTCCGGATTCTTCAGTCTCCGACCTCACCTCCGTCGTTTTCGGCAGTCGGGTTCAATTGCAGTGCCTGACTGAAGGAGATTCTAGAAAATTTGAAGAGTCCAAGGTACTGACCGTTTGGTAAATAATTCCTGAGAGAAAAACTTAAAGTGCTCTATCTATTATGTCAGAAGTAAGATAAGAGAATGTAAAGATTTTTTTCTTCACTTTGTATCCAGACTAACGAATAAGGTATGTGGTCCATCAACACGAAATTAGAAGTCACTAATTTTTAAATTTTGCTTCTTTGTCCCTCTATTAATTTCCCACAGTAGGTTCCCAATGGCTTCCTAATAAATTAGTCCTAATGAAATGAAACAAATTCTAAAAGGAAAGTGTTCTCTCTCCTAGGATTCTCTCTAGGTCTCTAAAGACAGTTGACAGAGCAAAATAATAAGGTTTCTTTCAAATTTTAATTTGCACCAACCAGCTCAATTATTATTAGTTTTCAAGTATTACATTTCCCTGAACAAAGAGTGTTTACTTTCTTGCCAGGGAGTCGGTACTAAACTCCATCTTCAAATTTAGGAACGCAGATGTGACTTTGAACGAGACATGGTATTTCCATATTTGCCTGTCTTCACTTTTATGATTCCTCTATTTTATTTAATAGTACTTAAAAATGCTAAGAAATGAAAGGATTGAGTATTGTATTTTCATAGAAATGTAAATCTAAAGTTTCATATACTATAGGCACCATTCATAAAACTATATATGAATTTTAGAACTTAAATTAGACATAAACATTTATCAAAGGAGGAGGAGAGATAGGGGTAGGAAGAAGAAACAGGTATCGGTCGGAATATGGTGGCCTGAAGTAGGATCTTAGTAGTAGAAATGGAACTTGAAAGCGTTCAGTCTGTGTTTTGGAAATAGATGAATGATAACAGGGAGGGCAGGAGATGAGCGTGAGACGGGGTGGGGATGATTCCCGCTTTTGTCTCCAGTGGCTGGAGAGAGGAGTAGGAAGAAGAGGAGTAGGAAGCAGCCCCTTAACTGGGATATAGGCTGGGGTACAGGCATAAGGATGGGACTATCAACTGTGGGCATTTTCATGTCGAGGTGGCTAGTAGACTTCCCAATGAAGGTATCAGGAAGGATGTTAGATATATGACTTTGAAGGTTCTCAGTGAGGGCCACAGATGCAGATTTGGGAACCACAGACATACAGACAATACATAAAGACACAGGCCCCAGTGAAATTAGCTAGGGACAGAGTGTAAATATAAGAGAACTGGGGGAGAGGACCTAACCCTCAGATGTATCACAGTTTAGAGATGTTGCAAAAAAGAGGCAGCAAATGAAACAAAAAAAAACGGCCTTAACCGGGGGTTGGGGGTGGGGTGGGGAGAAACACAGAGTATGAATGATGTCACAGAAACTGAGAAAAGAAACTGACACATGCTGCTACAAGCTGGAGTAAAATGAGAAACGTAGATGACCTCTTGCTTTGGCTACACGAAGTCAGAAGGTCACTGATGACCTTAACAAGAACCTTGACATGAGTCAGCGAAGCCATGGGGACCAAAGCCGGAGTGGAAGGGGAGGAAGTGAAAACTTCTTTCAAGAAGTTTTGCTGGGAAAGAACCCCCAGAAATGGTATGGTGGTGAGAGGGGACTATTAGGCCAAGAGGTTTGCTTTGTTGTTGCTGTTTTTAGTTCTAACTGTGGAAACATTCGTGCTTAGCATGTGTAACACCAGGGGTCAATGTTCTGTACATCATAAACTCATCACTCCAACAATTATAATTTCTACCTATTGTCCCCCTTTTATTTTTTAAAAATTAAGATATAATTTTATACCTGAAATTAATATCATATTGATATTGTATGCCAACTGTAATTGGAAAAAATTAATTTTAAAAATTTCCAAACAAAAAAATTAAGATATAAACTTGCACACAGTAAAATTCACTCTTTTTAGTTTACAGTTCTATGAGTTTGTGTACATGCATACACAACCACCACCAAAATCAAGATATAGAACACTTTGCATACCCCCAAATTGCCATTCATTTGCCTCCCTAGTCATTCCTCCTCTCACCTGCAGCCCCCCCCCGTAACCACTGGTCCATTTCGCGTCACTACCTTTGCCTTTCCAGAGTGTCAAATGAATGGAATCATGCCGTATACAACCCATCCAGCTTCTTTTACTATGCATAATGCACGTAAAATTCGTCTGTGTTGTTGCAGATATTAGTAGATTGTCCTTTTTATTCCTGAGTAGTATTCCACGGCTCAGATGTACCACAGCTTGTGTATCTATGCAACAGCGGAAGGACATTTGGCTTGTTGCCAATTTTGGGCCATTATGTATAAAACCTCTATAAACATTTATGTCCAGGTTTTGTTGTTGATATGAGTTTTCATTCCTCTCAGTTAATATGTAGCAATAGGATTTCCGGGTGTGACCATAAGTATATGTTTAAATTTATAACAACACACTAAACTGTTTCCCAAAGTGACTTCCCATTTTGTAAGTCCGCCTGTGATGTGAGAGCGTGCGGGTGCTCGGGAGCCTCGCCAGCTGTTGGGTAGTTCCCCCGTTTTAATACCTGTGCTTTCAGGGGTGTCACACTATAGTTTTACGTTGCATTTCTGTAATGAATAATGACATGAGACTCTTTTCAAGTGCTTTCTTTTTGCCACCTCTATATCTATCTTGGTGATGTATCTGTTCAAACCTTTTGGACATCATTTATTTGGTTGTTTTCTTATTATCAAGTCCTGAGAATTTTGGGGATTTTTGGTTTTGTTTTTTTACTATATTCTGGATACAAGTCCTTTGACAGATGTATGTTTTGCAAATAATTTCCCCTGCTATGTGGCTTATCTTTTCATTCTCAACAGTGTCTTTCATATAGAAGTTTGCAATTGTGACAAAATCTAACTCATCAGTACTACTTTAGTTGCCTAGCTCAATCATTCTCAGATAAGGTATATGGTATGGCTCAAGGTTAATTTTTTTTGGCATATGATGTTAAATTGTCCCAGCACCATTTGTTGAAAAGACCACCCTTTGTCTATTAAATTGTTTTTGTGCCTTATGAAAAAATCAATTGATTATGTAGTGGTTATTTCTAGTTTCCCTATACTCTTGCATTGATTTATATACCTATCCTTTCACCAATGTGAAATTTTCTTTGTTTTAATTTTTAAAATATTTCTTTCTTTCTTTCTTTATTTATAAAGAGGAGAAGACAGAGTGAAGGGAAGGGGAGAGAAGCATCAGTGTGAGAGAGAAACATCGATTGTACTCTCCCAGCTGGGACTGTACCTGCAACCAGGCACGTCTCCCAACTGGGACCCTTAACTCTTCAGGATGACATCCAGCCAACTGAGCCACACAGGTCAGGTCAATGTGACACTTTCTCGATTACTACAGCTTTATACTAAGTTCCGAAATAAGGAAGCGTGGGTCCTCTGTATTCTTCTTTCTAAAATTGATTTAGCAATTCTAATCCCTTGGTCTTTCCATATGATTTTTAGAATCTGCTTGTCAAATTCTTTAAAAAAAAAAAAAGCCTGCAGATTTTGACAGGGATTGAATTGAATCGAATCTCTAGCAACCCTATGATCTATACTTGAGAACTTTTCCTGAGTGATAAGGATGGTAATCCAGTGAGTTACAGCTTCTCAGTGACTCTTTAGAGATAAAATCATGACCAGTACTCTACCAGGTCAATAGGAGGCATAAAGGACTTGAGTTTTTTTGGTAGCCAAGTTCACGTGCAGAAGGCAATGCTTCTGAGGGAAAAGTGTACTAAAGTTGCTTTCAACCTACTGCCCAGTGTTACCCAGAATCAGCACTTGGAAAAGGAAACTATTTTAATCAGTCCTGGTGGCAACAGAATACTTAGTGAGAGAGAACAAAGAGGATACATTGCCCAAAAAGAGGAGGAAAGAAGAAAGACATGGGAAAACTAGGGATCTAGAAATTTAGTAAATAGAAATACATAGGAGGACTTAAATAGTGAAAAAATGATTGAGAGAAAATATACGAGACCATTGAAACCAACTCAGTTGGACAAGGAGAAAATACAGTAAAGGAAGTAGGAAAAGAAAAAAATACGACGTGTGTATGGCTTTTATTGCTCTGCTTTATATGGAGATTTCCTGGCAAAATATTAAACACATGCAATCATAAATTACATGCTGTATATAAAACTAAATAAAATATACATAGTCTTCAAACAAATGGGCATCATATTTTACTTATAATCAATAATGCCTCATGATAGAGGCATTTGGAATATCATACTTAAATGTTTCTTGAAAGCAATAAACAATGAACGCTCTTTGACATATGTAGAACAGATATTACTGTATTACTCATATAAGCCTATGACTTTAACTTTCCACTTACTTTATTTCTGGGGCATTTTCAAGTATTGTCCTTAATGTACCTCTTACACGATGCTAGGGAAATACAAGCTGTTTGAGAATTAATTATAAGAAACTAGAGGGAGTGGATTGCATGGAATGATGCCTATTTTTAGCTTCTCAACCCTAAAACTACACATCTGATAGTTAAAAATGAGAATCACACACAATTCTCTTGGATGCCTGCCTCAGCAACTGCCTCGCATGCGATCATGTTGGCCGGAGCTCTGCTCTCAGCATGCCTGTACATGACAGTGCTTCCTTCCTGTTTTCAAGCATCATCTACTTCCCCAGTCTCTCCAGACCCCTCTGGGCATATTGTGGTCTGGCCCTCACCTCTCGGCCCCATAATTATCTTGTGTGCGGGAGCAGGATGGAAAGGATGGCATTCGTAGACACGTCTGCCAGTAGATGAGTGAAAATGTGTCTTCCCTTGCCTTATGCCCTGGGAATATCTCTGACGGAAAAGAAAAAATAGATCCACATATATATGACCTCTGTCATGCTGTCAGGGCAGCCAAACCCAGTGTGATCTGCTATGTAGGTGTCAGCTGCCCCACTTTCTTGTGCCGGGAGGCAGATTTAAGTTTGGTACTCAAATGCAACCGGAAGCCATCTCTCTGAAATCTAAGTGAAATGCACCTATTTGCTTCCTTTCTCCATTTATCAAGATTATCTGGAAAATTTCAACTGCTTCTGTATCTATAGCCTCATTCTGTATTTTATCATTTTAAAGTTCCCCCTAATCACCAGGCAACGGCTCAGCATAGTATTGCTGTAGCTTGAACAGTCGCTTCTAGCAAGATGTTGTCGCATTAATGATATTGTGACCTTTAGGAATAAGGAATATGTAAACACCAACTGTTTCCATTAGACAGAGTGTTTCCTTCCACCACCAAGAAAAATATAATGTTCACATGTTGAGTGTCAAGTAATGGAAACCCCATTCTAAGCTTGGAGAGAAACTGCCCTGCATTTATTATTATGATGTCTGAAGTTATCCACTGAATTTATGCATAAAATTCTGTGGCTACAGTGAACTAACCATCATGATTTCTAAAAAGCAAATTGGTATAGTTTCCAGTAAATATGGCAGATTTAGCTGACATGTTCAGGCCATATTCCTGCTAAAAACACCAAGCAGTGCTGGTGAGATAAAGCACAAATGATTTATTTAGTGCATAGTTGAGTTCAAATGAAAGAAAGGAATGTGTTCAGAGACTGAGAAAGAAGTAGGCACCAAAACCTACAGTGGTAAGAGCTGAAGTGTAGGAGACCACTCGGCCAGCAGCCCCAGGCACGGGCCTTTGGAGCTCCTGCTATGCTCCTGGGCCCGGGTGGAAACTAATGTCTGACCGTGCAGCCAGAGACTGGGTAACAGTAGATCCGACAGGGCCTAGAACTGGACGGGCTCTCAACAACCAATTATAAAATGGAAGCGATATATCAGGATGAGCCCACAGGTATGCTGCACGAGCAGACGACTCAGACCTCTATGACTCCTTCTTCTGTTATACTCCCGCCTCTCCCTCAGCTCACACCTGTGGCATCGTTTGTGGGAGGGGGCCCTTATGACCACTTTGTGGAGAAGGAGTGGCCTGATTTATGGTGGATCGGCTTGGTATGTTGGTACAAGCTGAAAATGGAATGCCTGTGCACTACAGCCCAACGCAGGGCATCTCAAGACAGTGGTAAGGGGAAATCCCTCTGATGAATAGATTCAGATGGTGCATTTCATCATCCACTTTGTGTGGAAAGAGGAATAACTAAGATAAAGATATACATGGACTCGTGGGCAGTGGCAGATGGCTGAGCTGATTAGTCAGGGTCCTGGAAGGAGTAAGGTTGACATAATCACGTAAGGAGGCCTGGGAAAGAGACACGTGGATGGACCTGCATGAATAAGCACCAAGTGTGAGATCATCTGCTTGTGCACCAGGAAGCACACCAGAAACAAAAGATACCAAAAGGTGGAGAATACATTTGCTAATCAGTATGCCAGAAACCCTTGGAAAATCCTGCCCTTGCATGCCGAGGCTTTCAGACATTTGCCATCTTAAAATTCTTCTTCACCTGGGAGGAGATAAAACACTGGCACCAGCATTTCTAGAAGCATCTTAAACAAAACCCTCACCGTTTCATCCGAAGAGATAATTCATGCAATATGCAAGCAGAGAAAGACTAGGGGCATGTCACACTCACATCTCACTCTTCACTCAGAAAAAGAGTGTATATCTGCTTCTTTAGAGTGTTTCTCAGTTCTCCTAATAAGAAAAACAATAGTTACAATTGCATTTTCATCTCTGTCAATCACTCTCATTTATTAAAAGGTCATCTGGACACCTTCTTTGACTAAGAAATGGTTGAAAGGTCATGTCCACCAAATGACAATCTTTCTTCTAGACCATCATTTTCAAGATGGGGTGGGGCAGGGCCTGGCCCTGAACTATACAGGCTTTTGAAACACAAGAAGGAACTTTAGCAGCAGACGCTGAGAAAACAGTGCAGTTAATACCTATTATTATCTAATATCATCTTGGTTATTAAACAAAAGAAATTTGTGAAAAACCTTTGGGTTGACCTCTGTCCCCTGTGTTAATTTGTATCTCACTGCTTCATAAAAGAACCAACGAATTAATCAGAGTCTGACACAGAGAGGGGCATCATCCCTGCTCTTGCCCAGCAGTCCCGAAATGTCTACATAACCAAAAAAGTTATCACTGCCCAAAGTACTTGAAGATCTCTTACAAATACAGAAGATAAAACCCAACAGAGATGATAAGGAAACAATTCACAGGAGAGGAAAATCTGAACGGTAAAAAAACACGTAAAGCGATCTTCACCTTCAAAAACAGTCAGAGACATGCAGACTAAGGCAGCGGCAAACTGTTAGTCACTCTACTGAGTATCGGCAAGGCTGTGGGGGGAGAAAAATTCCCATAGAGCTCTGGTCGGCGTGTAAGCACTTCGGGGAGCAGTTTGGTAACAGCCAGAAAGCTGAGGCTTTACGTACCACACGTTCACCAGAATACCACGACACAAATGCACAAAAAGACGTGCACAAGATCATTCTGAGTCACACTGTTGTCACAGGCAAAGTTGAAAGCAACCTTAATGTCCATCTATTGAGAAAGAGAAACATGCTTTCATGCTTTCCTAGATGGAAAACTATATAGTAATTTAAAACTTAAATGAACTAGTTCTACAAGCATCAAAATAGGTAAATCCTGGAAACAATGTTCAATGCAAGTAGCAAAATACTATTGACATAAACATTTAAAATACCCTAAACATCATTAAATAAAGTGCTGTTTTTGAACACACACGTATGTCATAGATAGGAAAGCATGGATAAGAAATAAGAACCAATTTTAAGAGAGCGGTTAGCTCTGGAGCAGGAGGAGACAATTTCTATTTATTCATGTAACTTTTTATATCTTCAAGAAAAAAGATCTGAAGCTAACATAGGCAATTATCAACAGTTGTTAAGTCTGGGTGGTAGATACTTTATGATTATTTGAAATGTTTTGTCATTTAAAAATAAAAATAATTCAATTGGCTCATTAAAATAGAAGCAGAAGCAAAGCAGGAGAGACTCTGGGCCTCGGCGGGCAATGGTGCAGTTCCGGGCTGAGCAAGGAGATGGCCGGTGTGCAGGAAGCCGACAGGTCCCGTTCTGTGTGGGCAGAGGAGACGTGGCTGCGGGCAGGAGACACCACGGGGAGCAGGTGGACCGGTGAGGAGCAATGCACTTGGGCTGGGTTAGATGGGCCTGGGGTTGAGGAGGAAGGAGTTGGGCGCTACGTTTTGGGCTCTGGCTGAGTTAGAGCTGGCGAAGGGTACAGCGTCTGGGCTGCGTGTCAAGGCCCCACCAGGGGAAGGTGTTGAGGCTGACTGCTTAGCACCCTGCCCGTCCCTCCGCACCCCAGTCTGGCGCTCGGCTGTCCAGTCCTCATCCTCGCTCAGGAATCCCCTTCCCCTTTTTCCAGGCCTCCATCCCGGCCACCTCTCTTTTGTCAGTGTTATAGCACTGGTCTAAGATATTAGTTCTATCTATTTATTAAGAGGCCGAGGTCCCTAATGGTCATTTTGTTTCATTACTTTTATATCGGCAGAAACTGAAAGTACTTTAAAAAAATCTGTGGCTTCCCGTAGACATTCCCTCCCTCTAGCCCTGCTGGGCAGCCCCTGAGGAAAAAAATGGGCTTCTCTTCTAATGTATACTTTATTTCAAGTATTGTCTAAGAGCATTATTCCATTAAACATCTACTGTGTGCCAACCATTGTGTGGGTTAGCACTTTACATGCATTATTTTATTTAATTCTTATTTTTTAAAAAACCCACAAACAATCCCCTGCAGTAGCTTATCCCCATGTTATAGGTTCTCCCCGTCTCACACATGTGAAAACTAAGGTTTAAAGGGGTTAACTAACTTAGGTAAGTTCTAGAAAACGGCCCAGCAGACATTCAAATCCAGGCAGTGTCCAGAGCTCAGGCTCTGAGGGGAGAATTGTTTCTGACAAGAAGTCTGGACTGGACTCTTGAGCATATGATTTTTCTCTCGGGATTGCAAGTCTCGAGAAATCTTATTTTCTGCTAAATTTAGGGCTTTGTGCTCTCCTAGTATGTGTTCGGATGTTAAATTTTGAACAACAAAACAATTTTATTTTGAAGGTGTCTCCTCTCAAATATGAAGCTATATATGGAATAAACATCAAATACCTAATAAATAACCTATTTCTCTCTCTCTCTTTCTTTCTCTCTCTCAACACACACACACTCACAGACACCCACTCTTCCTTATCTACCAAGCTAAATCAGCAGGCTAAAGGGTTTCTCAGAGACTCCCCTCAGCATTAAGGATGCTAATTGCTACTCTAGCAGTTACTGGAAAGATCAAAGAACCGCCCACAGAGCAAAGCGGCGTTTCATCTTCCACAGACCAAACACTAATACTGCCCATCCCCCGCCAGCCGGCTCCCCCTCTCAAGCTGCCACATTGGACCAACTCCCTTTCCTCTCCCACACAAGCTTTCCCCCGCCCCTAAAATAGCTCTGTGCCCAAAATAAACACTCAGAAAAATGCTTGGAATGAATGGAGAAAGGTACCTTCACTATCATTATGTTTCCCTTCTAATTACCAGGGTTGTCTAATGATTTGCTTGTTTGTTTGTGGTAGTGATTCAGAGACCCATCACAGGCAACGCTCCCCAGTCTGTCTCCCAGGAGCTGGGGCAGGAATCCGGGGCCTCCTCCTCCCTCCCCAGCGACAGGCCCTGAGCACAAGCCTCACCTCCACCCCCTCGCCCTGCCCCCTTTCTGTGTGCTGCAGGAAGTCGAAAGGCTTCCTGCTCAGGAGTTCTCTGCCTTTTGTTGGAGATCAGGGCTATGAAAAAGGGTCCCCCTGTCCTGGGGGAAGGCTTCGCCCTTCTAAGGATGGCACCGTGACAGAAGGG
>PVKM010036153.1:0-14930 GCA_004027735.1 Carollia perspicillata
GGCGCCGACTTCTCATTCCGCAGCTCACTGGGTGTGTCAGCGCGAGGCTCTGACCCGTCAGCACATCGTAGCTCAGCACAGATGGATTTGCTTTTAAACTTCTCATAAAGTCACCTGCGCTCTATAAATATAGATTCCCTTGGTCTAACACAGCAGAGAAAAAAGAACTCTTAAAGCCAAAGCAACAACAAAAACAACAAACCTACCTGCTCACATCTGAAAGACTTCAGGGCTTAGAGCTGGACGTGCTCCGGGCCTGAGCCCGGCTGGGGCAGGAGGGAGGCGGCTGTCTGCCATCAGCGCTGAGTGGGAAACCGGGGAAATAAAGGTGTTAGAGCTGGCTCTCCATAGGGGGCTTCACGAGTCCTTGAGACTGTCAAAAAAAAATAAACGCCCATATTTGGCCACCGTGATGCTGTTCAGTTCATGCTGACACCCTGGGAGCCCGTGCTGTGCCCCGCCCCCACAGGCAACCCTGCAAAGACCCACTAGCCTCCCACACCCAGCTGAACGGTCAGCACGTGAAAGGCCAAGGAGGCCAGAGGTCGGCAGGGGTGGCGAGGGGCTGGGATGCCCGGGGGTTGTGTGGGGGAATACAAAAGGGCGTAGGCACTGGGGAAACTGACCAGCAGTTACTTAAAAAGTTAAACATATACCGATCACATGACCAATTAATCCTGTTCCAAGGAATTAAAAGAAATGAGAACACAGATCCTCAAAACACCCCTGGGCGTTTGTGCACTGCGGCTTGATTCGTGGTGGCCAAGCCGGGAACCACCTCACGGGTCCATCAACGGGAGAACGGTGAGCAAGCCGTGGTGCATGGACACCGCAGCAGCAAAAACGAAGCGAGCTGTTGACGTGGGCTGCGGCACAGACGACTCAGAAACGTCCTGCTGAGTGGAAGGGACCGGACACAGAAGGGCACTGCCTGTGCGATCCCGTTCACAAGTTCTAGACTGGAAGAGAGCATCCCGTAGTGCTAGGAACCAGACCGGCGGTGGTGTCTGGGGATGCGGGCCTGCCTGTCAAGGGGCGACAAGGGAATTTTCTGGGGTGCCAGACATGTTCTCTTTGGATGGGGTGCAGGTTACACAGTGCCTACTTTATCAGATTGACCTAACTGTATACTTAAGGTCGAGCATCTCACTGACTGACTGCAAAGTATTTCTTACTTTTTTTAGTGTAAAAATAAATGAAGTTTACTTACTCTAGAAGACGTCTCCACCTCCTCCAGACTGCAGTAGGGGCTTATTTTAAACTGGACACTCCCAGAAGTGGATTCGGAGTAGATATTTGCATTCGGGTAGGAGAGAAGGGAAGTGAGACACAGGAGGGAAGGCAGCCGGAGAAGGATGTGTTACGGAGGTTACCACAGCGTCACTCAAAGGACACTGGGCGAACAGTCACCGGGGGTGGTGGGGAAGCTGGGGATTCACACGCCAACTCCTGGAAGTCATTGATTGGGATGTAATTCACCAGCCCTTCCGACTGACCAGAGCACAGGCAGAGTAGGTCCACTGGCCAGAAAGAGCCACCTGGGGCAAGAAATGCAGAAATGTGGAAGTCAGCCTGGGGCGGGCCTAGGGAATACAGGCAGGACCCCACCCCCCACCCCCCGGGCAGCTGCGGGTCCCGTCTTGTCTGCACCCATAAACTCCTATGTGCACAGAAATCCCCTAGTAGCAGAAAGAGTGATTCAAAGCTCAGGTTATGGCATGAGGCAGGTTTGACCTCGAATTCCAGCTCTGTCACTTTCTACATGACAACTTGGGCCAACAGTGCCTCTTCCCTGAAACAGGGCCCTGCGTTGTTGAGACGAGCGGGGAGATGATCCTGCTCCGTGCTTACCTCGCACCTGGCACGTAACAGGGGTGCGGATAGACAGCAGCAACAAGGAGTCATTGTTGCGACTGCAGATGGTCTCCCATTGACTTAGGGGTTTTTGACTTGCTACTTTTCCACTTTATGCTGGTGCAAAAGGGCTACCCACAATAGATTACATGAGATAGTCGATGCTTTATAATAAAATGGGTTTAGTGTTAAATGACTTTGCCCAGCTGTAAGCTGATGCAAGCCTTCTGAGCACATTTCAAGTGGGCTAGGCTACGCTATGACGTTCAGTAGGTCAGTGTATTACATGCATTTTGGGCTTAACGATGTTTTGAACTTGCAGTGGGTTAATGGGTATATCATGACGTAACCACGTGGCAGGTCAAGGCCTGTGTCCATTCATTCTCTTTGCCCCCAAAAAGGTCAAGGTTAACATTTTTCCGCTAGAATGTTCCTCTCTTCAATTATTTTTAAAATTTAACTGTTGAAAGAGAATACGTCGACTGAGTTCCAGATCCAAAAAGTATTACAGGATGACCTGTGGAAATCCTCTCTCTCTCCCGGTTATGCCCGCCCCCCAGGGGCACTCCGCAGGCGGGACCAGGGTAGTCAGCAAGTCGGCACGTTTTTCCAGAGATATTTTCACACAGCATTCTCACATATTTGGGGCTTGCTTCTGTTCTTCCATGGCCGAATCCAGTGCAGGATGGTATTTGATTTGGCATAAGTAATGTATGCATGTTTAACGTTCGATGCTGAAATAATTTTGGATTCACAGAAGAGTTGCAAAGATAACATAGACAATCCAGGTAAGCGTTTCACCCGGCAGCCCTCCCCACCGTTAACATCTTGCATAACCATAGCTCATTGATCAAAACTACGAATTTGACATTGGTGCCCTATTATTAACTATACTAGAGATTTTATTCGATTCCACAACTTTTTTTTTTTTTTCACTAACGGGGATCCAACCCAAGATAGCATGCTGCATGTAGTCATCATGCCTCCTTGGTCTCCGCCAACCTGTGACGGTTTCTCTATTTCCTTGGTTTCATGATCTTAGTATTTTTGAAGGATACTGTGCAATTATTTTTAATTTAATGAATTCATGTGTCCTGCTGTCCCTGAAGACCCCCAGATGCTCCGCACTTAGAACTGCTAGTGCAAGGAAGGGGCAGTGAGCCCTGTATTGCTGTTACTGTACAGTAGGGCTGGAAATTCAGATCACTGTTGCTGTGTGTCTTGTACAAGTCGCATTCCCTCTCTGGGCTTTAGACTCCCCCTCAGTATGACAGAGCAGTCCCAGACCACATCAGCATTTCTGAGGTTGTGTGGGCAAAGCGGGCTGCACACTCTGAGACCTCTTGGAGATCCCCGTGTATGTTAGCACATTAAGGGCCCTGAAAAGTCTGCAGAAAAGACACCGGTTTCAATACTGTGTCTCGAGGGAAGAGCAGTTATAGCCATGTTCCTGCTAAGCAGAGGGCCACTCGCAAGGCCTAGAGATCCAGCCAGACCCCCCTGGGGGAAGTGATCATCCTCAGTAAAAACAAATCACTATGAAGAACTCACACAGCTCAACAGCCGAGAGACAGACAACCCAATGTTTTCCCTCCAAAAAAAGTTAGGCAGATGACCAGAGCGCATGAGAAGATGCTCGACATTGTTAGTCACCAGGGAAATGCCCATCAAAATTACAGTGAGATGTCACTTTACACCCACAGGGACTGCTCAAATCATAATCAGGACAACGACAAGTGTCGGCAAAGACATGGGCAAGTTGGAA
Source organism: Carollia perspicillata (assembly GCA_004027735.1). Taxonomy (NCBI): domain Eukaryota; kingdom Metazoa; phylum Chordata; class Mammalia; order Chiroptera; family Phyllostomidae; genus Carollia; species Carollia perspicillata. The sequence continues at coordinate 3,620 of PVKM010036153.1, forward strand.
CCCTCCTGCACTGCTGGTGGGGGTGTAAAACAGTGCAGCTGCCGTGGAAAACACTTTGGTTGTTCTTCGGGTTGGACCTACAGTCACCATAGGACCCAGCACCTGCGTGTGTGTGCGCAGAAATGTTCCCAAAAGAATCGAAAGCACGTGTCCAAACAGATACCCTAAGCCAGTGTTCACAGCTGCATTATTCACCACAGACAAAAGACAGAAACAGCCCCAGTGTCTACCAATGGGTGAGCGGATAGACAAAATGGGGTACGTCCATGCAACGGAATACCACGCAGCCACAAAAAGGAATGAAGTACAGAGACATGCTACACTGTGGGTGAACATGAAACCATCGTCTGAATAAAAGCAAGCTACACACATAGTGCATGACTCCATTTACGTGAAATACCCAGACTAGGATGTCACTGATGCAAAACACTGGACCACCCAGTCATAGAGACAAAGGCCAATGGATTGCTTGCCCAGGGCGGGGGCGGAGCGGGGACAGGGAGTGACTGCTAATGCGTCTGGGAGCTCCTCCTGGGATGATGAAAATATTCTGGAACCAGAGAGCGGGGACTGCACCTGTGTCCCCTGTGGGGTCCCAATGGGCACATCGTGTAACCTCTCTGTGCCTCAGTTTCCTCAGCTATGCTGTGAAACAACGGCACCAAAGCTACGGTGAGGGCGCAATTCAAACAAAGCGCCTTGTACACACTGAGCGTTCTCTGTGTGGAGGGAGAGGCGACTTACCTGACCAGGCCCGCTTTCCACCACACGGGGCAGAGTTCTGTCAGCTCCTCGGCCCCGTCGTGGCACCGCTGGACGTCCAAGCTCTGAGGGTGGTCCAGTCTCTTCCCAACTTCCAGATGCCCAAGTGCCTCTGGGATGAATATGCCGCCCATCGTGCGTTCACTGTTTAGAGTGGAGATTAGCGGGGCTTAGTGCCCCTGGGGTGGACAGAGCCTTTGCGAACGGTTTATGCACGCTGAATTTAACACGATTTCCAACACAGGCGCTCGCTCTGCTCCGCAGAGAAGCCGGTTTACATGGCCTCGGCCCAGCTCTCTTCAAACCACTGGTGGCCGGAAGCCGAGAAACCGGAGCCATGGGAAACATCTGGGCAGGGCTTGTCCCTGGGAACCCAGTTTGTTAAGAGGCCAATCCCAGGGTGGCAGCAGAAGAGCAGCACAGAGAAGGCGGAGCCGGAGCGAGGATGCGCAACACCGCCCCCGCCCCGCTGCCCATCAAAGGGGTTCCCCAGGCTCCCCGACTCTGACCAGCTGTGGCATGCAATCAGACATTTCCAAGCTGGGAAGACTGAGGGGACTGCACCATCTCTAAGCTTTAAGTCACTCCTCCTCCCCCCCAAGTATCAGCGTTGCCGGTGGGCAGAGAGAGTCATTCTCCTATTCAGAGGCGGCTTTAAGTGACGTGCATTTCCTCAGGCTCTGTTTGGGGGGCGCTGGAAGGCAGACACTGTCCTGGCCCTCGGGAAGAGAGCAGCCCGGGGGATTCCGCAACACGGTAGGAGAGGCAGGAAAGAATCACGGGAATTCTGTGTGGAGAATTATTCAGGAAAGATGGTGGCTGACTCTCTCTGACCAGCAGACCTTCTAAAAACAGGCATTATGCCAAAATTTAAAAAAGGATAAAATGTGTCCGCGTGAAGGGGAAACTGTGTCCACTGAAATTAACAGGTGTCTTTATTGCAGGACTTGTCACTGCCTGTAACGTGACACTGTGCCCTGGGGGTCTCAGAACCCTCTGGGAAGCATCTCAGAAAGACACATGCACCGCAGGACGATCAAATTGGATTCCCCAGAAGTGAGGCTCGGGACACCGCAGTGTTCCAGGCCCCCGGGTTGACTTCTGAGGGTCAGCCAAGCTGGTCCGGAGACTGCAATGTGGGCTGTTAAGGACTGAATGCTGCATCCCCCAAATTCATGTTCAAGTCTAATCCCCCTACCCTGATGCTATTTGGAGGTGAGGGCTTTGGAGGCAATTAGGTCACGAGGGTGGAGCCCTCGTTGATGAAATTAGTGCCTTTATAAGAAGCCTGAGAGCTGGTTCACTCCTCCACCATGTGGAGAAATGAGGAGACGTTGGCAGTCTGCAACCCAGAACGCTCCAGAAGGCCACCCTGATCTCAAACTTCCCGCCCCCAGAACCATGAGAAATAAATAAATTTCTGCTTTTTATATGACACCCAGTCTATGGTACTCGGTTATATAGAGCTCAACCTCAGTCTCTCTCTGTTTCTGTCTCCCTCCCTCGACTCCCCGTTCTGTGAGAATAAATGAGAAGGGGCTGTCTGCAAACCAGAAGGAAACTCTCATCAGATACCTGATCTGCCAGTGCCTTGACCTTGAACTTCCCAGCCTCCAGGACTGTGAGAAATACATGTCTGTGGTTTAAGCCACCCGTTGAGGGTATTTATGCCACAGGAACCCGCACTCACTATGATAGGAACTCATGAGCATACGTGTTGTTACATATTCACCCCTCCAGTGTACGTTGGCCTGCACCCCGGGTCCGAGCTGTGTTCATCACCCACTCCCCGCTAGGAGACCTGCTGTGGAACCGAAGTCCCATCCAGGTGTGCCCGTGAAAGGGAGCCTGGTACGCACACCCCAGCCAGGACAAAAATCGCCGAGCGCACCAAAGCAGATCGTGCACCTTTTTCCGCCAGGACTGTGGGGCCTCTTTGGGGGGATCTGGTTTTGTCCTTGTCCTGACACACAGGTACTGGGGCCGGAAGGGCACTCAGGGAAGCCACCAATGAGACGTCTGCAAAGGCTGGAGGAAGGGCTGTGTGGGTGGTTCCTCAGAGGGGGTCCTGACGCAATCAATCAGAGAGCAGTGAGTGGGTCCTAGAAGGAGGTGATCTCTAAAGGTAGGGGGACTTGCCCACGTCTGAACCCTTTGTCCTGTCCCTCTTCTGCAGGATTTCAAGGGACTGACCTCCAATCGGACAGTCAAGTTCCTCCCAGGGTCCACACTAGCCAATTCACCCTCTTCCGTCAGCCTCATCCTGGTATTCACAACAAAGCAGCATGGGGTACTAGACAATCATAATATTAGTCCAAATAATTATTTTAAATTGCCAGTTCTTCTCTGGACAAGTTATTGAACATTTCTGAGCCTCAGGTTCCTCACCTGCAAATAAATGAAGTAGAATAAAATCTACCTACCAGATGGGGAAGGTTCCACAGAAAACATTCCAAAGCACTAGAAGGTCTTCAATCAACAGGAGTTACCCCATCGTCCTTGTCCCCTTCTTCCCCCAAAGGGCTTCGCATTGGAGAGGTGAGAGACACAGGACAGTTCCGCCACCAGCCTACGCTGTGACGTTGGCCACCTCCTGGGCTCTGAACTTGTTAGGATGCTTTTGGTGAAAAAGAAACAGACTCACTCAAATTAACTCAAGCAGAGCAGGGAGGGAGAAAGATAATTATTATAAAAATGCAGGAGTGACTCAGAACCTGAGCTGAAATGCATCCGGTTCTCAACAAAGGGCTGGAAACAGGGATTGGGACCGACTAGGGAGCATTTTCTCTCCTTTCGTTTCTAACCACTTCCCAGTCCACAGGCCAGAGAATAGCCTTCGACACTGCCCTGAACACCCAAACTGGGCCAGTGGGACCACTTCCCCTAACCCTCACTCCCGAGTCCCGAAGAAGGCTCCCGGTGGGCCCACCTGGGCTGACTCTGACCCCGACCCACTCGACTGCGCCCACAGGTAAGACCACGAGGCTTCGTGGGCCCAGACTGAGTTGGCCCTGACCCCGATCCGATCCACAGCGCCCACGGGCGGAGCCGTGTCCTGGAAGCAATCCTGCTGTGACCACGTGGGTGGAGAGAGGAGGGGACAGTCCCAGGGAACAGGAGGATGTGCCAAACGATGAGTGACTTGCTGAAATGAACTATGCATAATGCCTGGCTTCAAGGACTTCATGTTTCTAAGAGGGGACAGACCGGCGACACATAAACTCCATTCCTACTTAGAAAGGGCCCTTCCAGTGATACGACTCCGGGAGGCCGGCACCACCAGCACTTGGTGGGAGAACTTCCCCGAAGTGGCACCGACTGCCACCCCAAAGCCATCCTGGGACCTGACAAGCTAATTAATCACAATTATTATTTATGGCAGTGCCGGGCCACCTGCTCGTGTCACCAGACATTAGTTATTGCCAGGAATGATGAGTCCCAGGATGTAGAGCATGCTCAAAATATTAATCTACAAGTGAAAATTACTTTAATTGGATTTCGCCCTTGGGGTCGTGTCAGGGGCCCCCTTTCAATCAGACTTGTCCAGTCAGCACGGCAGACCCCAGCCTTCCAAATTGAAACTGTGATTGGCTGGCAGAGGTTAATAGAAATGTTGGGAAATAAATAGGTTATTGATTGATCATAACAATCAGCTGGCTCCGGGCTTACCTTCCTGACCTCGCCCACCCAATTTTACGGCAAACTCGGTTAGCATCTCATTACAGATCACGTTTACAATGCTGCGTATTAATGAGCAGATTATACAGCGGGGGGTAGGGGAATTCCTACCGGGGAACTGAACCCACGGCAGAAAAATAGGGCGAGACCTCCTGTCCAGCTCGGGGGGACGGGTGCTACGAGGAACGAAGTCACTCCCCCGCGCCCGATCCCCGAGACGGCCTCCTTCTCTCTCTCTCGGCACAGGTTCGTGGGGCGTGGGCCTGGAGCAGGGAGCCTGGGGCCCAGCACTGTGTTGGATGCTGCCTCCACTCAGGAGCTCACTCACGCCGAGAGGCAGGGCTCCCAAAGCATCCGTGAGCATAAAAACGACTTGGCAGGTGGCTTATGAAAGAGGCAGCTTTGGGGGCCTACCCTCTGAGGCTCTGATTCAGAGGGGCCGGCGTTTCTAACGAGCCCCCCAGCCTGAAAATCCTGATGTGCTTGGGGAAGCGCATGCTGAGACACACTGGTCTGGATGGAGAGAAAGCGCCACACAAAGCAACGAAAGTCAGAGCTCAGAATGCTCAGCGAGAGGCAGGTCCAGAGTCCACGGGGACACGAGGGAAGTGGGCACAGCTGAAGCTGGACGTCACTGTGGGGCAGGTGATGCTGACACTGAGGCCTGGCTTCCAAGGTGAGCTCCAAGAGCAGTGAGCCCCTACCAAAGGTTGCTTTCAATGGGCACCAGTGGACCAAGGGTGTCTGTCTTTGCCTTTCAAGGGACTAGCAACCTGGCTGGGAAAGCACACATACGAACAACTTTGGATGGCCTCCTCCATTCCCAAGGCTGTGCACCTCACAACACCCAGACCCCCCAGGGTCACACTGGTGGGGAAACTGAGGCTCAGCGGGCACAGTGGCCTGCTGGAGGTCCTTCTGGATGAGAACACATGTCCAGTGGTCATGCACTGAGGGGCTGCAGCCGTCTCGTCAGGGAACACAGCCCCTCCAAAGAGGGCAGGGCGGGCCGGGGGCAAGGGCGTGACCAGGGTCACAGGGGGCCACAGTGACCGACGGCCCAGTCAGCCTTTAGGAGAATGCTGGGAAGCCCTGACTCCCAGCTAAGCTGGGCGTCCCAAAGACTTTAAGGATGCTGAAGTGAGTCTGTTAAGAGAGACCCTCCCACCTCGGAGGTGGGAGGTGAGGAGGTGGGGGGTGGGGGGTGAGGAGGTGGGAGGTGGGGGGTGAGGACCTTTTAAAGAACAGGAGGCCAAAAGTCACAGGCGGGGCCGCCGAGCAGGGGTGGGGGCTGAGCTATCTCAGCCTGGGCATCTCCGCTGTGCTGCTTCTCGCCCAGACTCGTCGCAGACTCCTCCCCAGGCTCCCTGCCTGCCCCTCCACCCTCCCAGCCCCCCAGCCTCCTGCCCCCCGGCTTTATCTCTGTCCTGCAGCACACCAGGTCTTCCCCACCCCGGGGCCTTGGCCCTGGCTGGTGGTCGCGGCTGACAACCTCTTCCTCTGATGGAGCTGACCCCATCTCCGAAACTCAGCTGCCACCTCCACCCCGGGCCGCCCTGTCCCATCGCCCTGCTTTTACCCCTTTCATAGCAGCGAACGGTGGCGGAAGCACCTACCCCGTTTGCCTCCTTGTTTAACACCTGCCTCCCCCACAGCCTTGGGGGGGGTGCCCTGTGAGCACAGACAGGATGTGGGGGCCACAGGGCCTTCTCCTGGGGTCATGTGAGGAACAACGAGGACAGGCCAGGAAGAGACCAATACAGTCACGAGCTGAGACCCCAGGCGAGACCAGGGTTCACCTGCTCTGGGCATCGCCTCTACGTCAGGATTCCTGCTGTGCGTGAGAAGTCGTGAGGCTGGTGAGGAAGCTGCCGTGATTGTCCGAGATGGAAGTGCCGGTGGCTTGGACTAGGGCAGGGAGACAGGAAAAAGTGGACAGAACCAAGAGGTGGTTAGGAGGGAAGATGACAAGACTTGGCAAAGGCTGAACAGAGGGTGAGGGAGGGCGGGAGGATGCCCCCAGGTTCTCCTTTGGGCGCCCAGAGACGAGACAGGGGGGCCTCTCCCTGACACGGGAGACGCTGGCAGACAAGAAAGCTTGCAGGGGAGGGGAAGGTCCTGAGTTCACCTGACAAGGAAGCAACGTTGAAATATAGTGGTTATCTTTTATCATGCAAGACATGGTGGCTTAAAACGAGAGTCGTTTCTTTTGCTCCTGAACCTGCCATTTGGGCTGGGCTCGGTGGGGACACTGTCTCCGCTCCACGCACATCATCCGCTGGGGCGGCCCGGCCAGAGCTGGAAGACACACCTGTAAGACGGTTCACTCACAAAATTGTCTAGTTGCGGGGGGCGGGCGGGGAGCTCCGCCAGGGCCCTGGACAGACAGGAGGCCTCTTCACAGCTGCTTGGGTTTCCTCACATCATGGCAGCTGGGCTCCACCACAGTCACGGGCCCCCGAGGTTCAAGGGGAGAGCACGGAGTGGACCCCTCCGTGGGAGGGCGGCCAAAGTCACAGTATCAGAGGAGCGTGTAGGGTGGGAGACACTGTTGCTGCCATTTTGGGGAAACACAACCGACCACAATAACACCGTGTTCACTGCACGCTTAGCCTGCACCGGGGGCGTCACATGCGTGGGGCCCTTCCACCTCACAGCTACCCCAAGAAGGAGGTGCTGTTCTCACCCCCATTTTGCACACAGGGGCACAGGCAGAGTGACTTGTCCTCGACCTGACTATCTGAGTCAAGGTCTGAAATGGGAGCTTCCGCACCTCCAGGAGGTGGCTCAGGGCAGAGCTCAGCCCCACTTCTCTCTACACCTCAGGGCCCCGCACAGGGCTCGGCCCGGACCCCGCAGTGCCGGGTGAAAGGCTGAAATCCAAGACCACGCGGGCCCAGCAGGGGCTCCAGCACTCCCAGCCTAGGAACCTGGGAAAGTTCCAGGCAGTTGAGACCTGGCCCCAGTGCCAAGAGGTGATGTCTGGAATGAGTTCCCTGGTGGCCCAGTGGCCCGACAGTCCCTGAGATGGCTGGGAAAATATCCCCACCGCCCTGAGCTTCTGAGGCACCCTCGTCCTGGGGTCCGGCTGGAGGTTCCAGTGCATTCCTTACATTCCAGAGTTTTCTCTGAGAGGAGGCTCCTTCCCACAAGAAAGGCCTCTAGCAGCAGGGATGGGGAAACCACCGGGTACGTTTCTGCGGAACCAGCTCTCCGTAGGGGCCTTTCTCCCTGCACCCCCTCCCTGTGGTTTGGCCATGTCGTAGGCACTTTGCATGGGAGAGTCTGTTTATTGGCCATGGCCTGGCGAGCAATGGCCAACAGGGAGCTGGCCCCCATGACTGCAGCTCCTGGGGATAGGGGGCCCGCTTCAGGCAGGTTCAGGAGCTGGGGGCATGAGGAGGTCCGAGCCCCAGCTGTGCTGCCTGCCAACTTGCTCCGTGACGTGGTCCAGTCACTCCCTCGTCTGATCCTCAGGCCCGTCTACCTTCCTTCTGGATTCTGTCGGCAACGCACACCTGCCCAGGGCCAGAAGAAACCATCGGTGTGTGAGAGAGGGATCGGGCCTGCCACACACTCATGCTTTGTATCCACCCTCTGTAACAGGAAACAGTGTATCCCCATTTTACAGATAGAGAAACCGAGGCTCCGAAAGGTGAGGTCACCAGCCTTAAGTGACATAGTCAGAGAAGAGTGGATCTGGCCACGCAGGGGTCAGCTTGGGCACTGCCCCACTCCCAAGGCTCAATTGCCTCCCTATTCTAATCACTTGACAAAATCTTCTTGACCTCTGACCCTGTGAAGGCGTGGTTCTGGGTTCCCAGGCAACAGACTTGAAGCAGGCAGCACCATCCCTGCCCTTGTGGAGCTCACAGCAGAGGCAATAAATGAACAAATAAATGTGAAATCACAAACTGTGCTCAGCTCCCCAAGGTCAGGGCCACCTCACAGACAGAAGGACAGACAGGAGCAAAAAGCCAGCAGAGAGGGTGATTGAGGTCCACCTACCTGGGAGGAAGGAGTCGGCCTGTAGGGGTGACAGCCCCCCAGAGGCGTGATAACCATATGGAAGCAAGGTTTCCCCATCCCCCAACAGTGCGTCTTTGGGCAAATCTCCTCCCTTCTCTGAGCTTTGGTGTCGTCCTCCAGTGAAAATGGGGACAGAGAAACCCACCCCTCAAACTGTTCCAGGTCCTTCATAAGTCAGCGTGCACCAACCATGCAGGACAGAGGCTACAACAGCCTTCTTTGTCAACCCGGGGGGGCTAAGGCCAGGAGCCTGGGGGTCGAGTGGGGACAGATGGCCTGTCCAGAGGAGAGGAACATCAGCGGGCCCTGCACTGCCAGAATCGTCTGTGCGATCCATCTAAAGTGTCCCTTGACAAGAAAAGCACGGTGAAGTGGAAGCCAAAGTCATAGTTTGCCCATTTTGCAGAGAAGAAAACTGAGGCTTAGAGAGGGGACATGACGCAGCTTGACTTAAGAACAGACGCCCTCAGCAGAAATCAGCAGCGCTTTTTGAGAGCTGCCATCCTCAGCTGCATCCTCTCCAGCCTCTTCCTTCCCCAACCCATGCAAGGTCCTACCCAGTGCCGTGGAAAACTCTGGAATCCAAAGAGTATCCCCATTGAGCATTCCCAAATACCCTCAGAGAGCATCCCGATTCCCAAGAAGGGAGACGAAGAGTTGATCTTGGAGCAATACCACCATCTTCTGGCTACACCAAAGAACTGCAGTGCTGGCTTGGCCCCTTTGGGCTCCTACAACGGCTCCTGGACCCTGCGGTCCAGGAGCGGGCGATAAACAAAGAGACCAACAACACACAGGGATTGGACAAGAGAGCGAAGTAGCTTAAGATGGGGATAAGTGGTAAGCAAGAAGCAAACAGGCCTTGTTACACAACAGCAGCCCTCGAGATGAGGTCCGAAGGTCTGGGGACGCAGAGAGATATTAATTTGCCTTTTCCACCTCGTTCCCTCACAAGTGAAGTGTGCAGTGGAGTTTTCCAGGGGGTACATGACGCGATACCGCAACAGACTGGCTGCAGAAGCAGGTATCAGAATCCAACAGAACCCGTCTTCAATTCAGCTAAACATTAAAGATATTTACCAAAAAAAAAGGTAAAATAATGCCTCTCACCAAATTCATTTTGTTTTGGAAATAGAGTTATTTTTCATAAAGAATATGTTATTTACATGGGCATGCAATGAGTTCATTTTTGTCATTAATTATCTTTCAATGAAATAATAAAAAGTCACTTAAAACATCTCAGTTCTAGCTTCTAACGTGGTAGACTCTGTCGATTCCTCACTCCGGTCACACCCTCCTCCCCACCCCACCCCCTCTGGGGTGGGGAGGAGGGTGTGACCGGAGTGAGGAATCGACAGAGTCCCAGAGGTGTCCCCTGTCCTTGGAGAGCTGGGCACAGTCCGTGACTTCTTACCAACGTGCTCACTTACCGCCTCCCTTGGACTGTGAGCCCCGACCGGGCGTGGGCGGTGCCTGCCTGCGTCAGGCCTGTCCCCTGGGCCCTCAGCACTGAGCATCGCTCCTGTGCCAGGGTTAAGAACGTTTCGTGGAATGAATGAAAGGGAGAGCCGGCTGAGCCTTGCAGGTGGGCGGTGCCCAGGCAGACTCGGAAGTGACCGTTTCCTCTACAGCAAGAGAATAAAGGGGTCCTGAGACCAAAGTGTTTGAGAACCACAGTGACAGAGTCACTACAGTGGGGCGGCCAGGGGAGACGTCTCCGGGAAGGTGATGCTCAACTGAGACCTGCAGGCCACAAACGGTTCAGCCATGTGAAAAGCAGAGGGACACATACGCCCAGCAAAGGGAGCAGCCAGTGCAAAGACGCTCAGGAGAAAATAAAATAGGTGTACCAGAGACAGAGAAAGGCTAGCATTCCGGAGTCCAGGCCAGCGCCCAGTACACAGGCGGACTCGGGGAAACACTGCTGGGTGGGGAGAGACAGAGCTGAGAAGAGACCAGTGGGTGGCTGAAAGCTGCCACCAGGGGTAGGAGGAAGTCATCTAGTTGGGCATCTTTTAGTCCTTCGAGGGCAAAAGGGCCTTAGAGGTCCCCTAAACAAGCTGCTTCTTTTATGGAAGAGACCGAAGCCCAGAGGGAGAGGTGGCCCCTCGGGACCACCCAGACCGGATGGCGGCAGAATGAGAGCCAGACGCCAGGGCTGCAGGCACAGGGACCGTGGGGAACTGTGTGTGCAGGTGGGTGTGCACGCGCAGCCCCCTGCTGGCCTGCTTCTGCCCCCGCTCCACGCTCCCTCCTCCCCACCCGTGTCCAGAGCTTCCTCGAGACCAGCAACCCCTCTCCCTCCTCTGTCTGGCCCTCGCCAAACAGGAGGTGCCTGCCCCTCCTGGCCCTCAGGTCCTGCCAACCCTGAGGGATTCCCAACTCTCCTAACCACACACTGAGCGCTGCCGTGCAGTCCGGCCTCTCCCTCCTACCTCGGGCTGTAACCTCCTCCGGAGTGCCCACCACCCACACCCCACTACTATAAACTGGTCTGATGAAATGAGGAGGGGTCGTTCTGAAACACCTGCGACGCCATGGCCATTTTATTTCCGTTGGTTAATTGTCCCCATCCTTCAAGGCTTCGCTCGAGTGCCAATTCTTCCGGAAGCCTTCCCCTACCACCCCACCCTCACTTCGCCTGCCCCTGACCTCCTCTCCCCGACCCCCACCCACACCCGCACCACTCGGTGCTAACTCAGAATGGAATTGGCTGGGGGACATGTGTGTCGCTCTGCAAGAGCACTCCCTTGCGGTCCCTCACAACAGTCCCACCAGGTGAGAGTCGTCCTGTCTCACAGACCAGACGGGGCTCAGACAAGGAAAGTTAGCCCCAAGAGCC
>PVKM010036154.1:0-14903 GCA_004027735.1 Carollia perspicillata
AGTATTATTAAATGAGTATTAACACCTCCTTAGTGAGAATTTCACTTTTTAAAGGCTGTATAATAAGAACAGTTTCATCTCCTAGAATGCAAGTTTTTACTTCATTATTGTTGCCTTTTTATTTTTGGTTAAATTGTTCTTTTCAATGAGTACATAGAAAACTAATACTGTATATTAAACAACTTCAAGTAAATATAATGTCATTCTGCTGCATTAAGTGATTTATTGTCCAGAAATACAGGGTAGATGCAATGCTCTCTCTAGTCCTGAGTACAGTGTGCCTCAACATAGAGGGTTTTTTTGGTTATTGATAGAGAGTGATTCAATTTTTGGCAGCTTAAGCCCACACTTCACTGTGGATCCCAATGTGTATATCTGTTCAGATGAGCCATTGGCTAAATGGATGTGTAATAAACATTAAACAGTATCTATTTGTGTTTTTAATGGTAGTTTTTAGGACTGGTCACACATGCCCTCTAACACTTTCCTTCCCTCCCTCACTTCCAGACATATTTTCGAGAGCCATATGTGTTAGGAATACGGTTATTGTATTTTAAGAATTCACAGTCCAGTGGAGTTGAGATATAAGTAAACAAAAAATCATAGTATAATATGGTGAGTGTTATGATACCATGAGATCATAAAGGAGAAACACCTAATCTAGTTTCTTAGGATTAGGAAAGTCAATTTAAAGATTATACATACCGCAAATACAGAGTTTTGCATATAAATGTCTGAACATATTTTTATAATACATAATTTATTTTTCAGAAATAAGACAGTAGTGATTCAATGTTGGCTGATATGCTAGTCTCTGGCATAATAAAAGAGATATATCATCTCAACTGGGGGTTAATATTTGTAAACAACTTGACTTTTCTAGAAGAACAATGTTACATAATTTTATGATATTCATGCTTTTCTAATTTATACTATATTTTCAATGGTTGATTATAGTTAATACTAAAGGAAAACTTTCATCATATGCATGGTAGAGTGGAAGGCATGTCAGATTAGTTAAAAAAAATATGAGCGTTTGTACTGGTTTAGTGGTTCATAAATTATGTGATTTTGACCAAGTCATTCAACTCAATTAAACATCAGTTTCTTCACTGGAAACATGAAGAGGTTGAGAAAGAAGATTTTAGAGTTTCTTTCTAGATTTAAACATCTGACTTTTATAAATATTCTGGTCTATGTTAATACTTTTAAGTTAGAGTTTTAAGAAAAGCTTTTTAAGTTTCCACTCCTAGAAAGTACTTATAAACTATGTTCTTTAGCTCCCTATAAAATTTGACTTTGTCCTACAAGTTACACAAACAGTTTTCATCACACTAGCCAAGACCCGTCAGACTGGTTCTGTTTAGATCATCAGTGACTTCTTTCTTCACCTCATCCAGCCCAGGAAGTTGCAGATAGAGCCTGGATGCACACACTTGGTTCCAGACCGAGGTCTCCACAGGACTCTTCCTTGCTGGTCAGCAATGCATTCGTGAGTTGCCCCCTCTCCTTTTCTTCATCTTAAATTAACTTGTAGTTTAAAATGACATAAACTACACCAACAGGTGTGTAGATATGATTTATTTTTTGTTTAGCATGGAAAAATACTTTTGATATTTAACATAAAATTACATTAAGAAATAGATTTCTATTCTATTTTAGTGTTTTCTGTTCTCTTATGTCCCCCACATTTTTAATATACTTTCACAAGAGTTCAAAAAAAGATAAAGGTACACAGTGTTTGACAGCTCTCTTTTAGTTTTTGCTTGTTTATTTCAAGAAGAATAGAACATGTTTTTTGCTTGGGCTTTGTCTTATTGAGAAAATATTCTTATTTTCAAAGACATACATGATAAAAGAATCTTATATCATACAGATCTGAAGTACATATATTTATGTAAGTAGTTTACATTTAAAAAATTGTAGATGTTTTGAAAGAGTAAAAAACAATTTAAAAAGACAATATGACTAAACTGTTATAGCTAGATTTAAAAATAAATCTAATGAGGCACCACAATCATCTTCTGTAATAGGTGTGTTACAACTATTTTGAGGTTGTTTTATTTCAAAGTTAGAAACTAAACAGAATCCAGCTTTTAGTGTACAAGTTTGCACTCTGAAAATAATTTTATCTTCAGATGAATATTTTACTTTCTCTGATTGATGTATTGGCATATCTTTTATTAAAATTAATTTCTACTTTCAGAAGAAAACAGCTTGAAAAATGTAAAACTTGCAATGGAATCTTAATAGAGAACAACATGCAGGTGCTATCATTGATAGAAAGTTCTACATACTTGTTATGAGAAGTTTAATACTTGTGTATATATATATATATATATATATATATATATATATATATATATATGTTAACGGAGAAACCAAGAGCTACAGGCATTACAAATTTAGTCAGATTTTTCAAGACTCCCTGCCTTTGCAAGTACTTCTCTATAATCTATGATGGTTTGTGTCCTACCTTTTTTGCCCTAGTATTTTTAAGAATACTACCATGGGAAAGAGTATTTTCATTTGAACTTATAATTTCTATCAAACTCAAGATATTAAACAGGTCTCAGCGTTTATTTTCTATGTTAAATCTGAGTGAGTCTGGGGTTTGCGTAGAAGACCTGTAAGGTGGGGGTATTGGAGTAAATTTTTCTACCTGTAGACTCTAGTTTGAAACAAAAGATGTACCTATTTTTAGTCCTCCTTTCAAGAAGACAGAAGGTACATCTCAAAGAAAAAATAAAAACAAACAAAAATGCCTTCCTGACCTACAAATCGTATAGCAAGTGGAGCATATCATGTTTGAATTGACCTTTGGAAATGCTAAGAGAATGGACTCCAGGAAAAGGGAATACATTTAGTATACACAATTGCTGGAGTAAGTGTACCAACAGCAATGCTCTGGGGAAAAAGATATTATTGAAATACTAGAACATAAGTGGGTGATTTCTTTTTAAGGACAATTGGTTCATAACTGGGAAGTCATATAAAAAATAGGTGGATAGGTTTATTAAATGGAATGTTCCTCTTTAGCCAAATTTCTGATACCTCCCCACCCCCACTCCACCTGTTCTAAATGAGAACCACTATTTTAGAATTTAAGGGTGAGAAGAAATTTAGACCAATGTAAACATTCTTCTTTTCCTGCTATTTCCTCCAAACTCTTTTGCTATTCTTTGAGCATGCAGTGATCAACATGTGAGTTTTATAAATACACACCTATGGAAGAAAGTTAAAGAAAACTTTGCCAAGAATAAATTTATAGGGAAGAGAGTTGGGTAGAAAAGAATCTATTATTAAATAGAGGGCAGTGAAAAAGTAGGTTTACAATTGCGAGTACATAAAACATCTTATTTTTGTATTATTATTATTTGTTAATTATTGCATTATTTTTCCAAAGAACAATGGTAAACCTACATTTGCATATATTGATATGGATGTATGCTAATTGTGTCCACCAGCAACCACTGATAAGAATTAAAGGTAAATAGACCAAATTTACAGACACTCATACCTATTCACATTTAAATAGATGAAGGTGAAATGAGTAATATTCAAATTAAACATCATGGACAACTTTAATTTTTACTCAGTAGGGTATGACTGTTTCTTAGTGTGTGCCTTGCATTAGATTCACGGATGCTTGTTAAAAACAGAGAAGTCCAGTTCTCATTCCAGAAATTCTAATAAATCTCTGGTTGAGGCATGGGAATGGCACGTGTTATTTCTTATTTGTACTAAAGTTTGAAAAGAACTGATACAGTATAAAGCCATAAAAAGGGAACTGTTAAGATATAAAGAAATAAAAGCAGACATGAAATATGTCATCTTTTAAAGAGGTAGCCCTTTGTTCTATTTAAATTGGTATAATTATAGCTTAATGAGAGGTGATCTCACCCTTTACCTTTCCCTGCAAGGGAAAAGAACACTCATTTATGCAACGTAGTGATAATTATGAAGGAGAAGATAATTTATGAAGGTATGGAAAACTGAAGGGAGGATACAGACACTATTTGGGTAGTTAGTGTCAAACAGGGAGGGTGGTCATTTTTGGATTAAAAATGTTTGTTTACATGGAAAATCTTGATGTAAAATTAATCTAGTAATATCCCCCCTACACTGAAATTAGTTAATAGATAGTGATATTGAAGGGCCACTTTATTGAGAGTTAGGCTCAGGGCTGCTGTATGATTGTGCTGCAGGTGTTTAACACTGGGCCTCACTTCTTCTTCAGCTAAGATCAGTCCTGTTTGCCCTGGCCAGGTAGTTCAGTTGGTTAGAGAACTGACTTGATATGTTAAGGTCATGGGTTTGATTCTTGTAAGGGCACATGCAAGAAGCGACTGAAGAATGCATACATAAAGGGAATAACAAATTGATGATTCTCTCTCTCAAAAGAAAAAAAGATCGATTCTTGTTAATACAACAACTTTTAGTGAGTTCTCATTGTGTACTCAGTTCTGCATGGAAGACAACCACCTGTTGAGCACCTATTTTGTATTGTGCATTTTGTAAATCTCATTTAAGTTTGACAATATCCTGAGAAGCAGTTATTGTGATCACGGTTTTAAAAGATGAACAGCAGCTCAGGTTGTCCAGGTTCAGTGCAGTGTTGAATCTAGAATCTAACTGTGGCTTGTCTGGCTCCAAAGTCTATACTTCTCTACTGTAACACACTGTCTATCATGTGTGGGGATCAAAAAGAAGAGTCTTTGAAAAGTTTGCAGTCTAACAGAGAAATGGTAAACATGCACACATGCGTATCCACCCATGGACAAAATGTATGTGTATGTACACCCATGCATACCAATACAGTATGTTGGCAAAGAAACAGATTATAAATAGATTAATATGAAATGATACACATGTATGCTTAAGAAGGAAAAGTGGCAGTATAATTTTATTTTCATTGATATGTTTTTAAAGAGATTTAAAAGAATGCATGAAGTGCCCTTATTTAATTTTCTTAAACCATCTTTATATTTAAATAAGAATATGTTTTTTCCATCCTATCTCAAAGGTGATCAGTGACTGAGAGTATAACACTTAATTACTATTTATCATCACTATTTTATAAAAAGATTACAACATTTACTATTGCCTGAAAATCATGTTCATCTTAGTGCAGCATTTCATGAAAGGAATTAATCAGTTTAGAGTAACTATAACTGTGTAGTAGACCTTTGTTACTCTTTCATTGTTGTCTGCTTTCCTCCAAAAACATGTCATCACTTCACTATAAAGAGGGAATAAATAGAAACATTCAAGAAGAAGAAGCAATATCATGTACTTCAAAATCAGCACAGAGGTTTATAAGTTTTATGAGGACTGATGGCCTTATGCTTGATAATGGGGCCAGTTGGGCAGTTGGGGAGTGGGCTACATTTCTTGGATTTGTCAGGGTTACAATGTAGAATAACTGTACTAAAAGCATTTAGAAATGGATTAGAGATTAGGAAAGTTTTAAGAGATTGAGAAAGAAAAATGGGCTGTCGAGACTCCAAGTCATGCCAGAACCTGCAAGACCAATCTTCTCCCAGACACGTACATTGCCTACATGGTTGGGCAATTTCTGAGATTTTTAGAATAGTGATTCTGAGGTGATAGAACTAAGCTTCTTGTAATTCAAAGTATCATACAATCATTAAATTCTATCTTGCAAGCTTCCATCTGAAGCTGTCAGATGATATCTTTTTTTTTTTGAAGCTGCAAAAGCAGGTATGGAAAAATTTAGCACTTTGTTTAAAGTCAAACTAGGAGTTGTTGCAGAAGAAAATAATTGTTATTGTTTCACATGTACTATGTTCCAACTACTTTTCTAAAACAACATGCACATTTAATCTTTATAATAAGCTATGGTTATATCATTATACCCACTTTACATATGAGGAAACTGAAATTCACAAGGTAACATTATTTTCCTAGGGGCAATAAATGGCAGGACTGGGTAAGCAAGGTCTATCTGACTCCAAACCTAGGCTTTAATTACAATGCTGTCCCATCTTCACATTGTCTCCTTTATCTGCTTAGGTGGTTTTACTGCTACACTAATGAACTGTCTTGTGCATTTAAAGACATAAATGTTAAATTTGCAAAAAGCAGTGTTATTACTCAATGAATAATCTTCTAAGTAGACCTCCGAGGTAGGTAGAATGTGGGAAGCATTGCTGTCTGTGTTCTATACAGTAATGGATACAACATTCCAAGATTAGGTGATTTGCACGTGGTCACAAGAATGGGTGAGTATATCAATATTAGAGACAGAATCTGTCTTCCCAGTTCACCTGTACACTCAGTCCAATATTGTCAAGTAGAAAAGTTAACACAGGTGTCTACCTGACCCAGAAAATATTATTATTATTATTATTACTAATACCATTTAAGTTCATTTAGAAATATATGGCCTTTAAAAAATTAGTTGTTATAAATTAAAAGCTTGTCAGGTCACATTGAGTAAAATTCAGAGAGGGTATATGTAGTAGCAATACATATATTCAGATATATATTTATGTATAATATGTATATGTTATTCATAGGTAATTCCTATATATACATATAAATATATAAATTTAAAAACATACAAAATTTGGTACCTATCAATAACCTTGTGAAGCAGACAATATTAATACTACCATGATTTTATAGACAGGAAAATAAAAAATTAGGAAGACTGAGATTTTCACTTCTGTGGGTGATCGATGGAGCCAGAGTTTGGACGCACATGCTCTAACTCCAGTTCTGTACTTTCTAGTACTTTCTGCTGCGTCCACCACACCTTGATCCCTGGAATCACAAGTGCTACCTTGATTAAGTAGAGCTAACTTTCCTTAGTCTTCAAACAATTAGCTTAATCTTAGTGTTTTAATTTCCCTAACCAAGAGAATACCAAAGATTGCAAATGATACCTCCAAAGTACTACAAACCAATCATCTTTCAGTCTATACAATACATTCAAGCCATAATTAAGCACTTGGACCTATATCAGTGAATTCAATAGCAAAGCCAGGTTTGGGCTTCACAAGCAGCCCAAATCCTTGCTCTAAATTCTATACTCAATGGCTGGCTATTGGTCTGACTTACAGATTCTTAGAGACAGACAGATCCAAAGATGAGTGGTTTTTTACATTTTCTTAGCCAGTTGAATCCCTTTTGCACGTAGGCCTAATTCAAAGCCCTGTTTGAATAGAGTAGCGTTGCTAGGGGTGGAGCTAAAGCTTTGAGCCTCACCTGCTCCTCCTCATCCCCTCAGGAACACATAAAGCAACCTGAGGGATTTTTCAACCCACTTTAAAAAGAAATTAATTTCTCATTATGAAGGTGGAATGATGACAAAGCCAACATTTGTTGAGCATTTACTGTGTGCCTGGCAGCCAATTGTTCTATAAGTGTTATTTCATTTAACCCTTAGAAGAACCCTATAGCTAGGTTCTCATTATCCCCATTCGTAGGTGGGGAAACAGACTTGTAAAGGCCAACTTGCTCAGAGCCACCTGGTTAGTGAGAGGCAGAGCCAGAACTAACCCAAACTGTCTGATATTGAAGCCCAGACCTTTATCTATCCGCTAAGTGAGAAAATGGAAGTCATTTGTTTAAAGTCATACTATCATGAGTTTAAAAGCCTATTATAATAAAATCCTCGATGGAAATTGATATAATGATTCATTAGTATTAGATGCATTACTTGTATGTCAAATTTATACTGGTAGAGAATATTAAGTAATAATATTTTTATCATCTTTCTCATGTACAGAAATTGCAAGAGAATTAGTAAATAAGTTTATTGATGTTCTCTTTTCTCAAAGATAATTACATAAAAACAGCTATTTACCTTGATTGCTACTAACTTGTTTTCATATTGTAATTTCATTAAATTTGCTTATGACAGCAGGAAACACTGCTAGGGTTTAGTGGCTTTAGTGTAAAAAATGTAATTTTATTTCAGTTTAATGTAAAGCAAGTCTGAAGGCAGGCAGGTGAGGTTCATAAAGAAATCAGGTGTCTAGGTTCCTACTGTCATGCTGTCCCATTGGCATAAATGTGTATCATCCAAATCATGGTTCAGTATGGTTGCCTGAGCTCCAGCTACCACATATGTATTTTAGCTGTGAGATGCACACCAAGGTTCTAGCCACTGGAACAGAGGTTCCATTGGTCAGAACTCATTCAGATGGAGACCTTATTCTATTTGGACAAGGGACATTATTCTATTTTCCAGGTGGATATGTGCCCAGTCCAAACTAAAAGATTCTATTACTAAGGAAAAAGAACAAGTATTTGAGACCACAGACATGTTAAGTTTAAATGATGAGAAGTACATGATCATTCAAATCTGATGAACAGTAGGCATGTGGCTATATGGGACTGAAGTTTAGACAAGCTATTTATTTGGTAATCATCAGCATATACATGTAAATTAATGTCATGGACATTGGTATTTGAAAATGTTTGGTTCTTTTGGATAAAATAATACTTTTCTTATAATATTACGGTATTAATTTACACATCAAATTCTACCTTATTCTAACATGAATCTGAGCACATTTCATCATTATTAAAATATAATTGGCATTATTAAAATGCCAATATAGTAGAGTATAATTAAGGTGAGTATATAATGATCAATTTCACAAATATAATGTTCCATCCAAAAGTTAAGACTCAATACTTCTATATATTACAGGTCAGCAATTGGGATAAGAAATCTATTAATCAAGAAATATCACTTTTGGAAAATAATATAAACATTGAAGTAGTTCATATATTTTCCAGTTGTGTTTTCTTACTAGTGTTAATTCAGATAGGATTAAGTACAGAAATTTCTAGATTATCTGAAGGATTCCTAGTGTATGGTTTACAGTGCTTACCAGGGAAAGAGCAACCTAGAAAACCTCACAGGGTTTTAGCATGTGTTACAACTGGCACATTCCAGTTTGAAGGCCCTTCAGTGGCTTAGATAAAATGGAATTTTATGGGCCCATGGGTTTTAAAGATGACTTAGAATTCAAGTAATTAAGAAATTTTATGTTTTCCTTATATGTATGATACTTAGATTATTTCAAATGACTTGCAGTCCCTTTATTTGACCATACTAAATTATCTGGCATATAGCTACCAGAAAAATAATGCATATGAAAAGTTATGTTAAAGGTTATTGTTTAACAGATGCTGAATTTTAATGATAATAAATTGAAGCTTTTCTAGGTTATTTGATGCACGGAACATTAAAATTAGCTTTGGTGAAAATTGGAGAGCACCTATATCAATTAAAATCTCCATTATTGTTTTTTTAAAGTGCAGATAGTGAGAGCACATTCAACATCATACAAATTGGGGGTTAGAGAATGCCGGAATTTGCAATGTTGAATATGATCTCAGATTTCTCATCTGAGAGACTTAGAACTTAGATGAAAGAACTTAGTAGTCCTTAAATGAACACTCTTAGGAATAAGATGCAAGTAATTGGCCTTCCACTTCAGTTATTTCCACTATATCATGCCAACTCTCATAAGTGGTATCTAAACAAAGTCATGGGAAAGACTTGGTAGAAAGACATCTAACATTGCAAAAATTAATGAAAGTCTGTGCTATATATTAGCAGTCTCAACTGTCTGTAGCTCAGGTTTCTCAATCATTTTTCTTCTGATAGACCTGGCATGAGAATCACATACTTTCTATTAATTCTTATTTTCATACCACATTTTTAAGAGTGTATAATTCCCTGTGATGAGCCACAGTGGCATTCCTTGTCAACATTTCTGTGGGAAACTCCTGCTTTTAAAGTTTAGTCAGATCATACCAATTTATTATCTGGAGCTAGAAAGAGTTTGAGGAAAAGAAAACAAATATACTAGTGGAATTAAAGGTTAAATAGTTCAATTTAGTAGTCTATAAACTCACACCTAATTACTTAGCAATATCTTTAAATTTTTTTGTGCCCCATCTATCTCTGATTGTAAATTTCTAGAGGTCAAAGTGGCAACTTATATTTTCTAGGCTTTACCGTATCTGGTTGGGAACTTAATAAAGATGTTGAGGATAACACAATAGAAATCAGAGACATTCCTTACTGTTGAGTTGCCACGAATACTTATATACTACATGTATCTAACAAACTCTGATGATATCAGATGCTGTCTTCACAACTTCAAGTTAAAGTAGGTGGGAGGAAAGATTATCACTGCAGTTCTATGGTTGGTTAAATGTAGGAAAGATTAAGCTATGGGTTAGAGATTAAGCTATGGGTTTTGCCTAAGTTAAATGAGTGGTAGGGTTTTCTGTCATTCACAACGTTTATTAAAAACTTCCTACTGTGCAAAGTAAAATTATGTTAATTAAAACCTTACTGCAATAATAAGTAATACTATTTTTAAAAAATCCTTTCCTGCGGATTTTTTTACTGCTTTTAGAGAGAGAGAGAGGAAGGGAGAGAGAAAGAAATGTTGACCTGAGAGAAAAATATTGATTGGTTGCTTTCTTATTTGCATGCCCTGACTGGGATTGAACCAGCAACCTGAGTATATGCCCTGACTGGGAATCGAACCTGTGACCCTTCAGTCTATGGTATGATGCCCCAACCAACTCAGCCACACTGGCCAGGGCAGTAATGCTGTGTTTTAGTATCTGTGATTTCAATAATCTTTAGATGTTTTATAATGTAAAAATTCCATATGGAGCCATTTCAATAATAGTTAGGGAAGTATTGTCAGATACAAGATTATCATAGAACTTTGTATCTAAATGATTTCATACTGCTGTGCCCCACATCAAATTGCTTCTACTGAATAGTAATTGATGCCATTTGTTAGTATTGAGGAACATTCTAAGAGTATTATAAAACAAATTTTTGTTTCTATACTAAGAATATTTTAGAGAATATAATTCATTACATTACATAGCACTTTTTATGAGGAATTGAAAGAATTGTGTTGCTTCTGAACAATTGCTCAGTTTTTATCTTATGAGTATTCTGAAAAATGTACCTGACCAAGGTTTGCTTCTTTGCTTTTTTTTTGTTCAGTTTGGCTTCAGATGGCTCCTACAAAGCTGTAAATTTTGTGGACCGATTTAAGGAAATGTCTACATGAGAATTGTGAAATACAGTCTTAATTCTATTCCCATCTAATGTTTTCACTTACGTTTTGCTTTTTTCTTGCATCTCAACTTATTTTAATACCATATGTTACATATAATATATAATGTCTATGTAAAAATCTGTGTATACTTAAAATCTCCTTATAAACCACCTGGTTAATCTATAAACCAGTGTAGAGCAAGGGGAATATAAATAAAAACATTTCTAATGAAAACAATGAGTTTCCTACAATTTGTCTTAGTGTTGTTAAAAGAAAATGGAAACAGTTATCTAGTAATTAGACTACCACCTTGTTATAACTATAAATTCTCTATGAGAACTATTTATAGCTATTACTGTAGGGAATGCACACATAATTCAGTTCAATGACCTGGGTGAAGCTTTTAGACACTGTACAGATGTGTTTGTGCAACAGTAGACAGGGCAGAATATGTTATTGGTAATTTTTATTAAGGAGTAATGTGTTGTTTTTAAAAATCAATGAAATCATATGCTCCATGCACACACATACAAAAATTTCCTTTTACCCTGGATATTTTTATAGTCTCATTGTAGAAAGTATGAAACAGATCAAAGACCTCACCAATAGGTGATAGGCCTGCTGATAGGAAAAACCATTTGAAAGATTTGTGTGGATAGGAAAAGAGTCACAATCCTATGAGCTAAAAAATAAAGCTAGGGCAAAACACAAAACAAAAAGTAAATAAAATGTATTAATTTGTATTTTAAATCTTAAGTGCTGACTTAGGGAATTAACAATGTCATAAGGTAATATATTGTTACTTAAATGTGGTATTTTTCATCATGCTTTTGTTTAGAAATTGTTAACATACAGACATTCAATGACCCAAAACAATGTGTCTCCTGAAATTAATGTCCCTTTTTTTGCATTTGTCACTTTCTGTCCTATGATAGTACTTTACAGCTGGTAGATCAAATCACAGTTGGAAAATCATGTATTTTAAACATAGACAAAATAGAAATATTAACCAAAACTTGATTATTATGTAAAGTGTTTTATGGATACTAAGCTTCTTTTTTAAAAAATTGTATTTTAATTGTTGTTCAAGTACAGTTTTCTGTCTTTTACTCCTGATATTAAGCTCCCTAAATAGTAATTTTTCTTTACAATGTCTGACCTGTCTTTATTTGTGTGCCATATTCCAAGTTCTTTTCTAAGACTATGGCAGACCAGAAGTGCTTTAAGAGAGATCAAAACCCATATTGTGGTACTGACAAATAGTTTGTTCAATTTGGTTTAGTCAACATCAACTCAATTCCCTCTGAGAATGTTTCTTGAGCGTGTAGAAATATATTCTATATTTCCCATATTTAAGGAGCCCAAAATGCATACTTAGGTGTGGTATTCGGGGATGAATAAACTTAACTGAAGTGAAGGGGACTTTTGGAACTGGCTCCTAATGTTTTCAGTAGAAGCAATTTGATGTGGGGCACAGCAGTATGAAATATACATCATACACACATCATACACATAAGCTTTTATGATGCAAGCATAGACTCCATGTGAAAATGTTATTCAGAAATGGGGTAAATACAAAACAACTGCTAAAGACTCAAGTGCTATAGTTACATGTCATTTTCAGAAAATATGCATGCATGTATTACTTTGATGAAAATAAAATTAACTGTTAAAAAGTCCTTTCAGCTACACACATACACAACCAGAAAGCCCACAGCATTTTCCAGCATTGGTGCACCTACCAAGATAGGCCATCCTGGGGAAGAGTGAGCTAAGGGGAGGGACTTGGGTACGAATGGGACTTGGTAACTTGTTTTATATAAAGTATACATATGCATGTCAAAAAAAAAGAATAGACCCTAAGGTACTCCACATAGGGTGCAGGACGAGAAAAGTCAAAGAACTGGAAAGTTGCAGGGCAGAAGGAAGATGCCAGCCCACCTGAGGACAACTTGGGTTTCAAGCAGTCTCACCATTGACTGTATCACTTCTAGAAAGATAACTGAATTAATGGAGAAGGATTTAGAGAC
This sequence comes from Carollia perspicillata, assembly GCA_004027735.1. NCBI lineage: Eukaryota > Metazoa > Chordata > Mammalia > Chiroptera > Phyllostomidae > Carollia > Carollia perspicillata. The sequence goes on from PVKM010036154.1 coordinate 13,109, forward strand.
TGGGTAGACAGGACAAAAACCTGTTGTCAAGCCATAAGACAAGTTTTAGTGAGAAATGCTAAAACGAGGTCAGTGGCAATGGGATTAGTATAGACTACATTATATTTGCTCTGAAAGTGAAAGTAGAAAATGAAAAGACCATTACAACTTCCCAACACAATTAGCATTTCATCAACCCTTGCTTAGGTCAACCATGCAGAAATTATGTCCCAGAGGCCAAATTCAGCTTACCATCTGTTTTTGTACAGTTCTTGAGCTAAGAATGATTTTTGTACTTTTCAATGGTTGAAAACAAATTGAAAGAGGAAAATATTTCATGGCAAATGAAAACTATGAAATTTAAATTTTAGTATACAGAAATAAAGTTTTATTAGAACACAGACATGCTCATTTGTTTATGTATTTTAGTCTATGGCTGCTTTTGCATTACGAAGGCAGAGGTGAGCAGCTGCGGCAGATTGTGTGGCCCAGAAAGACTTATTTATAACACATATCCCCAAATAGAAAATAAAAATAATAAAAAGAAAGTAATTTGATGCCACTGAAACTATTAGAATTCATCCAGTCTCTCTGAAGGTAATTTTATAGGAGGAGGTTCAGATAAGTTTCAACAACACACAATAATGATTGCACAATAACTTATGTGCAGAAGGGGGTTAATTACATGTTTCTGATGATATATAAAATGGTTTTATTTCTCCATTTTACTAATTTTTTTGAGCACACTTTTAACACGTCTAATTTGGAGCAATTCAATATTGAATGACTAACTGAGAAAGCAACAAATAAAGTAAATTAAGAAACAGGGTGAATCAGTTTAAAAAGCTATTCTGTACAGAATGAAAGGGAAGAGAAGAGGTAATGTTTCAAATGGCAGACATCTCAGTAATATGGTCATTACTCTTATTATTAATAATTATAATAATGATAATAATAACAGTCCTTGCTATTTGTACAATGATTTTTCTACTTGGGAGCTCAAAGTAATACAAGATTGTATCATTTTTTTAATCTGTACATAGCTCATCAGGTTAGGAGAAGTCTGGGGTTATTATCCCTGTTTTTCATACGGAGAAAATAGGAGATAATTGAATCTGCTGGTACAAGATTGCACAAGAAACACATTGATGGTGGGACTCAGCAACATACTCTTTTAATTGTTTATTCAAAGTGTTTTGGTAGTTTCTCTTTTCTCTCTGTCCCATGCTATCCCTCTGATCTCATTTAAAGTCACCAAAGACCATCACTGAAACAGCTGTAATAGGTGGGGGTCAGGAGAGAAGGACACACTAGTACTTTGGGAACAATAGTGATAGACATTCCATGAAAAGGCATATAATCATCTGAGTTATTTTTTGCTGTTTTGAAATTCAAACTTTTTTTCCTCTCTCTTTTGTTTAATTTCAAAAACTACGATATTTTTTGTTGGAAAAAATTCATGATAAAACAAAAAGTACATTAAAATTAAAGTTTCTTATTTCTGTTATTTTGTCTCTCTATATTTTGCTATGTAGACAAATATGTAGTTTTATTCACAAAAATTAAACATAGAATGCATATTCTTCTGCAATTTTCTATTAAAATATATCATTGACTTTTTGCATGTTAACACATGTAGCTCTACCTCATCAATGTAATGGCTGCATTATTTTACTTTTCTGCCTTGATTAAAACTTATCATAGAATAGAACTTCTGTCATATTTCACAGCTCTACATAGTGCTCATATACTTCTGATAATTACATGTGTCTTATAATTATAAATTTATATTTTTTATCTGCCATGTCTTGATATT
>PVKM010036155.1:0-14906 GCA_004027735.1 Carollia perspicillata
CCTGTTTTCGATGACCTGGAAAAAAAAAGTGCAAGGTTTGTGCTGTTGAAGCAAAGTGTCACTGACGAAATTGTGTGAGCAGTTTATACATCTGAAATTAGCAACTTGCACTTTAAAGCCTCCATAGAGACATCGACAACACAGCTGGATAACTTCCGCCCAATGTCCTTACCTGATTTGATGATACCCTCAGTGACTGGGCAACACGTTTTGGCTAGGACTTCTCATCCAAGTATAGACTGTGTTGTACACTCCACGTGTTCTGGAATAGCCCATGAATTTTACTTATTTATATTGTATTGTATCTAGAACAGTGCTGTAGAAGAGGGGGAATCATCAATGTTGGAATAAATGCATGAAGGAATGGATAAATGAAGGGATAAATAATTGGCCTTCAACAAATTCTTGATTGCCTAGTTTAGTGAAACATTTTACACTGCATATAATGGATCAATTCAATATGGCTAGGTAGGCCAGTTTTGTGCATGACTTAATTTAAGCCATTTCTCTAAGGCTAAGTAAATCATACAAAACATAACTTTCCCGACGAAGATCGTTGCATGGTTGAGCTGATCAATCCTGACTTGATCCACCATGAATATGGCAAAAAAACAGTTTGATTATTGACTGACCAGTGCAGTGCATGTATAGAGAACTGGTCTTTTGTGATCTGCTGCTTTGCTGGTCTTAGAACTATGGCCACATTTAACAAAAGAAACTCAGATTAATGAGATGATATTCCAAATACTGTAACAAAATAGGACATAAATTTTCTGTGTGTAGCATTTTCTTGGCCCGGATATTCTTAAGTAACTGTTGGGAAATTGCTGTAAAATACATAGAGAATCAGTCCTATTGTGTGAGCTTTATGCTACAATATATCCTCCAGGTTAGGGAACCACATGTTAAAGTCACATTGGGGCCAGTTTTCCGGTTTAAATTTCAGCACAAAGGATTTACTGGAGATATTGGGAAGATTTCTTGACAGAGCGATTTAATACTAGAATGAGTTATTAGGAGCAATTGTGGATTCTCTTGGCAGGCTTTAAATACAGTTTTAACTTCTCTGTCCAGGATAGTTTGGGTGGGCCTACCTGAGAGCAGAAGAACAAGCCAGGTGGCTCTATCTAGCCCAAAGCTTTTGTATTTTGTTACAACTCAAAATTAAGCTCCAGTGCTTAAAAGATTCGGTAGTTCTTTCTCGTGTATTCAAATAAGAGCCACACACCATGTTGGAGTTTTATGCTCTAGCTTGGCTGACTGCCGCCTGTGTGAAGACCCTCATTATTGAGTTTTGTTTTCATTCACTCTAAACTTTTCCCCTTGGGTGGAAATATGTGTGCTTGGCCTCAGCTCATAGGGAAATTATTTAATGTATAACTCTGAACTTAATATGCTGAGTTAAGTAGTAGTAGAACAAAATAAGCTTTTTTCCCCTCATTTGAGAAACAAATTATGCTCCTCAAGAGAGGTGGGTGCTTATTTCCAAGCTGACAGAATTCTTTCTAAAATTTTTGCATAAAAAGAGTTTTAGGAGAAAATAAAATAATAAATAGAATTGAAAAGATGTTGTATGACTGTTAAATATATATTTTTTTATTCTTCCAGCCACTTACAGAATTTTCAAGATACTTAATAAGATCATGTACTTCTTTTCTTTTGGAAATAAGTGCTTTCCATATTTTTAAAAATTTGTATTAAAAATGTACTGAAAATTCATAGCAATTTTAATGTAGTATGAAGTTGTTCTTAATATAGTGTGAATATTTAACTTTAAACCACTTGAATGTTTAAATAAAATAGGCTCCCTTCCAACTCCCTTCTGCAGGTATCTATTATGTGTATGGAAAACAGATCATATTAGTGTTAGTTCTTTGAAAAGCAAGGTAGACATTCTAAGCAAGATGAGAATGTAGACTGTTTATATATGTGTCCTTTCTGTGTTCCAGCTCAATGTTTAACATTTTAGTACCTTAACCTCACACATGTAGAAAATATAAAGTGGGTACATTAAAGTTGTTACGAGGGCTATAACTTCTCAGTTTCCTGAATGTTTAAACTTGAAACCTTAATGTTGTATTAATGGAATTTTGTGTTTTATATGCACACATACAAGTCTGCTCAACAGATGCTAAAAATGCCAAAGTGAAACTAAAACAACTAAAAATGTTCCCTAAATGGGATTATAAGGTTTAGGCATCTTGTGAAGCTAATCCTTCTTTTTCGTTCTTTTCTGACAAAGCTGGAAGAGCTGATGGGTCTTCAGTGCGTGAGCAGAATGTTTGTCTGTGTCAGAGAGCACCCTTAGGTCTTATTTAAGCACAGGCTGTCTTAACTTTATAGACTGCCGAATAACTGTGCAAAGAAAATATTTGTATACTTATCACTTATTACCATAACATTTATTTATCATTTTCAAATAAAAATTAAAAATATATCAGCCACAAGACAAAAAAAGACTTAAAATCCTTAACTTTAAATTTAGAGAAAACTTGCCTGTGGCATTACACAACCCTTATAAGTTTGTCAGAGAAACGATTCTGTAGTTGTGTCCACACCATTTGTTAAAATGCAGGACAAAGAGAATTCTACTCTCTCCTTGGGGATTCAGTTCAGCCGCGCTGATTATGCTATTATTTTTAGATAATGAGCAGAATTCTGTATGACTCTGAGCTTCCTACAAGTAGAAGCAATAATTGATTCATTCCACCATCCTTCCTTTCCCTCTCTCCAAACTCCTCTTCCTTTATTCCATATGTTTCATTGAATGTCTATAGACTCCCAGTTACACTGCTCGAGGTTTAGGAGACACTGAATTGAGACAGAATTTCTGTCCATCAGGGGAACACAGTTGTATGGGTCAAATGGACAGAAGATGAGTCACTCACTGATGCAGTGGAGGGTGGGTGAGTGTGAGAGGGACACAGAGGAAGAGCCTTGGTCCTTTCTTGCCATGGCACTGGGAAGGAGAGAATGATGGTGGGGGGTAGTCAGAAGAAACTGTGGAGAGTAGGTAGGATCGGAGCTGAGTCTGAGACTTGGAGCGCAGGTGGTACACAAGCAGCTACATAGGAGGAAAGAACAAATCCGGTTGGGCAGATGGCTGGAGAGTGAGGTCGACGAGGGGTGGAGTGACGTGGCCTTCCACACAGAACTTAAAGTCAAGTACAGATGACTGTGGGGGAAACCCATTGAGAACGACAGACAGGACAAATAGTTAGAGAACAGATAATGTGCAGATGATTGGAAATGACACAGGAAAAGGATTCCACGTTCTGAAAAGCCTCATATGGCCTACAGAGAAAAACTGGATCTTACCCTAAAAGCAACGAGAAGTTGCCAAGTAATTTAAATCAAAGTGGCGGCCCAGTTATTTGTGTTAAAGAAAAATTGTTCTGGTGGCAATGTAGAGAGAGGACAAATTGGAGGGACATGAGACTCTTTAGGATGGCATTACTGTAACGTGAGGTCCTCAGAGGCAAAGGCTGTCTAGGGTCTAGGCAAATAGCACAAATGAGCAAAATGGGCCAAGTTCAGAAACTTGAGAACTTGGACTTAAGGCCCATGTAAATAAAAGGAGCAGTCACCACTTGGCCCCAGCCAGTTGTTGCCATTTGGGAAAGCAAAGACAACCTCCCCCACCACACACACACACAGACACGCACCCTGTTGCACAGTCATTATTTACTTTCAGCTCACAGGTGGGTGTCAAACGTTTTTAAAAACAGGAATAGGTCAACACGAGACGGACCAAACAAAATAAATCTTTGGGCCAGATACAATCTAAGCCAATGGACCACTGAAGTGTGTTCTTTTGAACACTGATCTTTGAAAAATGAGTTCTGTGGTCAAATAAATTAGAAGAATTGGAACTTGAAAAAACCGATTTTAAAATTCACAAAGAAAAGAAATGTGCAAGCATAGCCAAGATAATTCTGTAGAAGAACAAAGATGTGAAGCCTTGCCCTACCAGATATGAAACCATATTGTGAATCGATGATAATTAAAATAGTGTGGTATCGGTACAGAAATGGCAGATAAATTAACAGGATGGAATGGCTATTTCAGAAAAAGTCTCATTTACAGGGAGGGACAAAAGTAGGTTTATAGTTGTGAGTATGTGAAACACAGAGTTCATTCTTTTATTAGTGTTCACAAATTATTATATGATTTTCCACTTGAACAGCTGTAAACCTGGTTTTGCCCCACCCTGTGTGAATGAAAATTAAGTGGTGCTGGGAAAATCAGCTATCAATGGAGCAAAAGCAAAGCTAGAGTCTAACTCATACCACTAACAAAAAATAAACATGAGATGAATTATGTAACTAATCATTTTAAAAAACGGTAAGTAGAGCGAGATGGGAAACATGTTTATGATTGTTGGAAACAGAAGGCCCTCTTAATCACACAAAATGCAAGACAACAAATGTGACTTGATCAAAACAATTTGGACGACAGAAGCTACCATTAACACCATTAAAAGGTGAGCTACTGTGTAGAAGAAAAGACTCAACCTGTGACAGGATTCGTATTTATGAAAGGGAAATGACTCCTACCAATTAACAAGAAAAAGACAAACAGTCTGTTACAAAGTTAGTCAAGTTAGTCAAAGGACATGAACAGTCTGTTCCTTGAAGAGAAAATATAATTGATGAAGAAACATACAAAATTATGTTTAATCAGGCTGTGAAATATTAATATGAAAGTATACTTAACCACATTGTCATCAGATAAATGAAAGTTAGAGACATGAGAGACATCTTTCCCTTATTAAATTGGGAAAATAAAGTGTTGGTGACATGAAGGAAGAGCCCAGCGGAGCAGGAACTCCCCCACTACAAGTGAGACACTGTTCAGACTTAGAGTACGAACGGATGAGACAGGTCTTCACACGTGATAAGATGTATCTTGAACGAACAAAACAACTTGCCCAACAGGGCACAGAGCATTAAACCAGTTATTTAAAAAGAGTAGAAGACATGCAACAAGGCCATATGTAAAAGAGTCTGCAAGTATTCATGGAAAAGGGATAGCTGATTACCTGTGGTGAAAGTTTGAGGATGGAGGGGGAATTATATTCAAGGGGGACTTACATGTAATTACTTGACATGTAATTTTTAAAAATTTAACAAGAGCGTATTCCTGCATTTATGAATTACTTGTATAATCAAAAATAAATAAAAATATTTACAGTGATAGGAGAAACCTGAGCCTGTGCCTACTTATTTTCTAAGGAGGAAGTGATGAATAGAAAGAAAGGGTCCAAAATACAAGGGAGGGGTTATTGGTGGGGAAGGGTACTAGGGAGGTGGGAGAGAATACAATCTACGATTCAGGTAGAAGAGATTAGCTTTGGATGGGAGAAGGACCAGTGTTCTAGTACCAGAGAAGAGCAGGAAGCGATGAGGCAGAGGAGATGGATTTATACAAGTGGGAATGGAAGTTGGGAGTAGAGAGAACAGACGAGGAGTTTCTTATATGATAACTTCTACTTTCTTTCTTAAGTAAAAGCTTGTCTCCCACCACCCTCGAGTCCTGTTATCCTCCCTGTAGACATCAGTGACTGTGACTGACTTGACCTGTTCACCTCAAGCACATTCAATATTAATATCTCTTTATGAGTGGCTCCTACCTCTTGTTACGTTTGTCAAGAAGAGCTATTAATGCCATTGCATATGCTCCCCCAAGTCCTGCAATGCTACCCTGAAAGCAACAAGGTCGTAGTAATGGGCCACATCAATGAACCAATTCCTGTTGTTTGAAATACGAGGAATTGCTTTCAAATAGCTGGTTTTCATTCTAGTATACCCCATTTTGTACTCCCGAGCTTTTCTGTTTCCTGTGCACTCAGGGGACCAAGTGCCCAGCTTTCTCCCCAAGAAGTCTATAAACCAGCCCCCTCCCGCCCCCATGCTGGCATTCTCTGGAATTTCTTTTTTGGACGCCTCACAGTCCTCTGTGACTTCAACAGTCAGCAAACTGTGAAGGTGGAGACGGGATTCTGCCCTTCCCCCTCCTGCAGGTTTTAAGAGCCTTCCAGCAGCTCACATTTACCTTTGGTGTCAAATATGTTTAGTCACTCATTACACGTTGCACTCCCCCTGTGGTCCTTGGATTCCAAACGTGGAATTAAGGAGAGTTGTTAGATACGAGGCCCCAGAGGAAATCGAGTCCTTTATTTTCTGCTCTACACTGTTTGCCTCCCCTAGAGAAAGCATCAAGTCTCTCGGGTACTTGCTCCTTTTGATGGCTGTCCCAGGGAGGAAAACCCTAAAAAACATTAGCCATTTTTTTTCTGTTTTCTGTGCTTTTAATGACTAACATGCTGACGTTAAAGACATCTCTTTTGCTTCTCTCTCAATGCATGATAGGTGTGTGTTTTGTTGTTAGTTTTCTCTCCTAGCTTTAACCATCCCAGTTAGTAGTAAGTGATACTCTCCAGTGCTTAGCAGGACTTTAGTGTATAATGAGTGAAAATCAAGATACCTCAGATGAAAGGACTGTGAATGTGCACTGCATTTACCCCTGTAAGACGCTCACTCCATGCAGTGTGAGCAACAAAGGTATGGTTTTAAGAGAAAACAAATGAAAAGTATTAGAGCGGGTAACTTAATTGTATATAGCTTAGTCTGTTTTATTAATCTTGGCCTTTTTATTTTGAATAGCCCTCGCTTTTTTAAGTGTATTTTATTGATTATGCTATGACAGTTGTCCCATTTTTTTCTCCCCTTTATTCCCCCTCTACGCTGTACCTCCCCTCCCACCAGCATTCTCCTTCCCTTGTTCTTTGGCTTCTCCGTTTCCCATGCTATATTCTTAATGCCCCCTCTCTGTTTTGTACCTACCATTTATGCTTCTTATTCCCTGTACCTTTTTCCCCATTCTGCCCCCACTCCCTCCCCGCTGACAACCCACCATGTGATCTCCATTTCTGTGATTCTGTTCCTGTTCTAGTTTCTGCTTAGTTTGTTTTTGTTTCTTGTTTTCTCTTGCTGTTTTTAAGATTCTCTCATCTTTAATCTTGGGTAATGTAATTATGATGTCTTGATGTGTCATAAATAAATATTTGAATAAAGATTTAATAGTATATCATGCTAATGAACACAGTGGATTACTAACTTTTAAAAAAGATGGTCAGGTTCATTTTATAACTTAATTAGGTAGTAGAAAAATGTATTTGGAACCAGTTAAACCTGGATTCTAGTCTTATCACTTAATAAATGTGACTTTGATTTAGTTAACTTTTGGAAAGCTTAGTTTTTTTTTTATCTGAAGAAATCCTCTAGAGGATGAAGGAAGAGGAATATACTTGAGAGGAAAAATAATAAGATCAGTTTTGATGCTGCTGAGATTGAGGTGCTTCAGAAAAATGTAGATATGCAAATTTGGATTGACTGCTTTAATACCAGAGGTCATTTAGTTTATCAAGACCATATTGCAAGGAGCACTTTGTAAAGATGGTATTTCATCTATACTGTCTATGAACTAATAGTAGGATAGGTTTCTCACAAACCTATCCTACTATTTTGCGAACACTGTTTTCTCCTGCTCTCCTCATTAACTCTTCACGGAGCGCCCCTCATACGATGCCTTCCCAGCTAAGACTGGCCGCCCATCTCTGCTTGCGTGCCCTTCTAGTGACAACTAGTCAGTGCTTGGCCACCACCCCTCTGTATAAGCTCTTCAGCGACTCTCCATGGCCTGCAGGATAACCTTGACATTACTCAGCTCAACCGTCAGCTAAATAATGATATAGCCCATACATTCTGCCTCATTTTCTTCTCCTTTCTCCTCATTCCTTTATGAGCGGTATGAATCAAGTCACATCTTTCTGCTTCAGACTCTCAGCTCTTGAATCTCATTAAATCACCGTGTATCCATGATACAACGAAAGCCCAGTGAAGAATGATTAGTAACTTCATGAGATGTATTTATAACTTACCTTTCTGTTCCAAAGGGCAATTCCCTTTGTCCATTGTCCATTGTCCATCGAAATCAAAGTGTGATTGATTCCCAAGAATGTGAAAAATGTTTTTCATTTTATACAAAATTGGAATCGTTAGAAGATCTTATTTTGCAAGTATGCTTGAGACTGGAAGTATAAAGAGAAAGGCTTGTAACTCGAATATAAACTGGAGTTCCATGTGGTCTAGTCTGTGTACATTGTCACTTTTGAAGATACACAAAGGTCAGCATGTATTCAGGCTCTCAGCAAAATGCAAGGGGAAGAGGAGCGCATTTTTAATGTGTTGCAAACATCTTTCCTTGCTGCTTCCCTCATCGTCCTCCACACCATGGCAACTACCTGCTGCTCTCCCTGCCACCCTAGAGTTCTCTGTTGCACTCTCCAAACCTTTCACACAACTCCTTCCCATAGTGTAAGCCCTTTAGTCCCCACTTCTTAGCCCGGATTCGTAGATTTCTGCTTCTACCAGTAGGTAGAAGCTTCTGGGCCCTCAGCTGGCTGGAGGGCCCAGAAGCTCCATTCTGCCTTGCGAGGAAAAGGATTAAATCCCCAGGGAAATACAGTTTTCTCACATTGCCTTTTTCTAATGAGAACTCCTTGCAGAGGACTTTCTGTGAGTTCTCTATCTCTCCACAAGACACACTTACAACTCTGCTTTTTAAAAATAATAGATTAACATACAAATTAGAAAACATACATCCTCATATACTTAAAATATTTATCTTGCTAGTTATTTTGTTTTACCTTGCAATGCCAGGCTTCTAATGTAACGCAATCGATGCTTTAAAGACATGGTTGATCAGTATACTGACAGAGAACCCTTTTTTGTGTTACATTGTTAGGGAAAATTATTTTCTATTTTCTTTTGTATCCCTAGAAAAGAAACACAAAATAATAAGTTCAGCCTTTATGCAAGATTGTGCCCAAGTAAATTTCTATAGACAATGAATTTTTCCATACTATTGTATAAAATATTTGTTGTTTCATTTTAGTTGCCACCTTAGATGGTCATCTGAAAACAATTATGTATTTAATGAATCTAACTGTTTATTCTCAAGGGTCACAGAAAAATGTCTGTCAGAAATGCTATAGCAAATGCATTTTTCACAATGTAAATAAGATAAAAATGTAGCCTTCGTACTGTAATACGTATACTGGACTTCAAACTGAAACATATTTCAGAACTGGATTGTGTTCAGAAGAGGTCATTTTCTTCTATTGAAGTTTCATACATTTCTGTTTTGTTTCCAGATTTAAGCTGCTTATTATTAATACTAAGACAAAATGTTTTCTTCAGGAATTTGGGAAATAATAAACAGCCTCATTCAGAGAGTCTGTGGCCTGGATTTGGTCCATGAGCTTATAGATGTGAAGCTGTTTGGTGTGCTTAAGACCTCGAAGATCCTTGTGAGAGAGCGTTTGAATTGCATGCCCCATGATGGTTTGCCTCTTGCAAAGTTTGGTCTGAAGTAGTTGAGGCAAAACCGTGAACAAATCCTTGAGAATTTCAGAGCAGCAAAGAACCCCAAAAGGTCCTTCTTCTCGGCCCCCATATCCAAGGAGGAGTATTTACACATTCAAGACAGGCGGTTGCAATTTGGTTTTTGTGATGCATCCGAGCGTGGGAGTCCTGATTGTGCCCAAGTGACTGTTTGAGAAGAAGGCCCAACATTCTTGTTTTCTATCATATTTAAAACTTAAGAAATGTGAGCAAGGATTGGGAGAGATACTCAGTCTGTTTCTTGGGTGGTGGTTGGTGTGAGGACTTTGCCTATGACATTTCAAAATCTGAAAGATTTTTCTATGTCTATATTTAGTTTACCTTTTAAAATCATAGTGTTATTCTTTTAGCATTTATCCGAGTTACTTTGTATCAGGGGTTTCAAAACTCGAAAGCGCACGGAGGGCGGGCAGCTAAGCCGAAGTGAGCCAACAAGGGCAACAGGGAGCGGTGGTATCTGTGCCTGCACCGGGGAGCACAGGTCCCAGGAGCCAGGGGCAATTGGATTGAATTGAGAACAAGAGAGAAAGAAAAGACACTGCTGGCCAAACCAAATGCTCTGCTGGCTGTGCTTGGCCTGTGGGCCTTTTGTTTGTGATCTGCGTCCAATAACCAATATGCTCACAGGTGCTTACAAAAGCTTTCAGTGATGATCCCAAATGTATCAATTACCACTTAATCCACACTTGCAGTTTAATTTTTCTGACAAAAGCCTATTTTGGATGTGTAGGTTGTTTTTAATCTAGATATCCTGGCCTTGGATATTTCTTTCCAAAAAATAGCTAATGATTTCATTTAGGTCAACTAAGGTTAGCTATGTAACCTACTTTATTTCTCTATCAGGACTTACAGCTAGATCAGTTAGAATACAAGGGAAGCTGCAAAAGATCTTAGAAGGACTTCACCAGAACATGCTTTTAGAAAGGATGATGTCTAAACCAGGACCCTAAACTCAAATGGTGTTAAACAGGAGTGCCATGTCACACACCTCCGAGGGCCATGATTCCCAGTAGCCGGCATGAATGGCGGAGGGATGTGCAGCTCTGGGGGAGTGGTGGCATTTACATGGACTGCACCACAACTGCCACTCCGTCACTGTGCGGTGATGCAGCCCTGCCTTCAAGTGTAGGCAGGTTACAGACCTTTGGGAAGCAACAACATCTGAGACAATGGGGAGTGCTGGAGACTGTGGCAGACTGAAGACCAGGTCTTCACACAAAGGCATTCACATTTCGATAAGTTTAAACATTCCTGTAGGCAAGATTCATTGCCAGCTTATGACCAAGGTATAAAAGATGTTTTTCAGATTAATACAGAAACTTTACATTAGTTAGGACTCTTGGTTACATATAACAGAATCCTAACTTAAAGAAAAGAAAGGATTTCTTGCCTCACATAACTGAGTTAGTTCAGAGAATTGAAGGTAGCGCTGTAAAAATCAGGGTCTGTGTTACTCGAACTAGGAACCTGTCATAACCAATATTCCTTTTCCACCCGTCTGACCTCTGCTTGGCCCTACTTCCTTGTGTAGAAGGGTAGGGGCATGGCCCCTGGTAGCCACAGCTCATGAACCCTGGCAAAAAAAAGAGCTTTTTACTTCTCAAAAGCTATACAATAAGGAAAAGCTTTTTTCCTTATTTGTTCTCCTTGAGGCATGTCATCAGCCTCTTGGAATAGTAGTTGTTATAGATGGGGCATGGATTGGAGGGACCATGGTGGAGTGAGGTTTGTGATTGGTCAGGCCTGAGTCATGTGTCCATACACCTGCCTGTTCCTCACAACCTTGAAGAATGGTGGGAGTGGGGGTGGGGCAAGGGCAGGTTTCACCATAAGAACAAGAACTAAGAAAGTTGCTGGGCAAATATATTATTGGAGAATATCTTCCCCTATTTAGTAGTTGTCTTTTTTTGTTGTTGATGGTAAAATAAAAATTTTGTTTAATGAAGTCCCATTTGTTTATTTTTCTGTTGTTTCTCTCACCTGAAGAGATATATTTAAATATATTGTTTAGAGAAATATCAGAGAGTTTATTTTCTGTATTTTTTCTAGGAATTTTATTTGTTTGAGTGTTACATTTAAGTCTTAATTCATTTTAAGTTTATTTTTTTAATGTGGTAAAAGAAAGTGGCTTTCATTTTTTTGCATGTATCTTATCTGTCCAATTTACCCAACACCATTTATTGAATAGACTGTCTTTACCCCATTGTATACTTTTCCTCCTTTGTCAAATATTAACTGACCATATAATAATGGGCTTATTTCCATGTTCTTTATTCTGTTCTAACAATTTATGTGTCTGTTTTTATACCAGCACAAGGCTGTTCAATACTATAGCCTTGTAGTAGAGTTTGATTCCAAGTAGTTTGATACCTCCTACTTGATCTTTTTTAAAATTTTCATTTATTTATTTATTTATTTATTTATTTATATTTTATCTAAGTACAGTTGTCTCCATTTTCCCACCACCACTTTCCCCTGCCCTCCTACCCCCACCTCCCACCCTCAATCCTTCCTCCCTTTGCTTAATTTCAAAAATTTATAAAGTTCTCATAAAACTCAACATCAAAAAAAACAATCTGATTGAAAATGAACAGAGGACCTGAATAGATTCTTCTCCAAAGAAGATGTACAAATAGCCAATAGACATATCAAACAATGCTCAACACCACCAATCATCAGAGAGATACAAAGAAAACAACATTGAGATATCACCTCACACCTGTCAGAATGGCTATCATTAATCCACAAATAACAGGTGTTGGTGAGGATGTGGAGAAATGGAATCCCTCAAGCCCTATTGGCAGGAATGCAGATTGGTTCAGTTGCTATGAAAAAATATATGGAGATCTCTCAAAAAATTAAAAATGGAACTGCCTTATGACCCAGTGATGCCATTTTTGGAGATTTATCTGAAGAAATCCAAAGCACTAATTTGAAAGAATATACACACCCCAATACTCATTGCAACATAATTTTCAATAGTCAAGATTTGAAGCAACCCAAGTATCCATCAGTAGACAAATGCGTAAAAAATGGTACCTATGTACAATGCAATATTATTCCATCATAAAAAAGAATGAAATCTCACCATTTGTGACAGCATGGATGTATCTAGAGGGTATTATGCTGAGTGAAACAAGTCAGACAGAGAAAGACAAATCCCACATGATTGCACTTATATGTGGAATCTGAGGGACAACATAAACAAATAAAATAGAAACCAACTCATAAAAATTAGACTGATGGTTGCCAGAGGGGAGGGAGGTTGAGGGGCTAGGTGAAAAAGGCACAAATTTGTAGTCACAGGAATGAAAAGGTACAGTACGGTGCAGATAATATAGTCAACACTATCGTAATAACTGCATACAGTGCCAGGTGGGTACTAGAAGTATAGGGGGAACCACTTTGTAAATTATATGGTTTTCTAACCGCTATGCTACACACCTGAAACTAATGCAAAATAATGTTGAATGTAAACTGTAATTAAAAAATAAGAAATTGGATGAGAGGAGTTAAAAAAGAAAGTTGCTGGACAGAAAAACACACCTCTCCAACTCTACTGCCCTCTCACATTCCCCAGAAGGATGGGTCTCGCCGTGTGTTTTCTCCTTCCTTCTTTATAGCAGAAGGGAATGCCCCATAACCAAAATTTGCTTAAAATTTTATAAATTGCATACTCATTTGGCTTAACAGATTGGAAAATTAATTTTATATGTGGCAAAACTGAGTTATGTTGTATTCATTGTGACTTACTATTGTTTTGGGTCCAAATTTCTCTTAAAAATTTAGGCTGCTGCATTATGCATGCAGAACTATTCTGAAGGTGAAACAAGTAGGAGGCTACTTACCGTATTCTCTATCAAAGATGATGGGCTACATCAAAGAGCTACTTGAGACTGCTTCTGAGGGACTTTATTCTAGAAAGAGGGTTGCAGTGGACAGAAATGAACTGTTCTGAGAATCAAAAGCAGGCCAAAAGGTGAACTTCAGCTACTTGGGCTCTTTGAACTGTGTGAAAGTCAAGCTGGAGAAACAGAGTAACTATATATTTAAAATACAGCCTTAATTTAGATAATTCTATTCCAGATTAGTCTTGTTGACATGAAGCGAAGATTTTTAGTGAAGTTAAACATAAATATCGTTTATTTTATTTTTAACTTTTATTTGTTGATTTCAGAGAGAGAAAGAGAAAGGAAGGGGGAGAGAGAGATTGATTTGTTCCATTTATTTATGCCTTCATTCATTAATTCTTGTATTGTCCTGACCAGAGATTGAACCTGCAACCTTCACATGTTAGGATAACTTTCTAACCAATTGAGTTATCTGGCCAGGTCTATAATACAATTTCTATCAGCTTAAAAATTCTGCTTTTAGTACTAATTGTTTGCTTTATTTGTGTTTTCTGAGTGAAGTAATTTCTTTTCTGTTCCAGTATACAGTTTTTAAAAAATATGAACATTTATTTTCCTGGGATTCTTAATTTTTCTAAGACTAAACTACAGGATCTTTCAAGGTACCACCTCACCTGTTCCTCTTCTCAAAAATGAAGGCAGCCCATCAGGGTTCTCTGACTCTAGGGTTCAAACAGCTGTTGAGGGCATTGTGTGGATATGTGTTTTTCATAAATACTTGAAAAGGGATCCTTCCGTTGGACAAAAAGTAGGTAGAAGATCTCTAATGACACCAATTTTAAAATCTATGATCTTACTACTTTGTTTTTTTTTTTTTCAACTATGTTGTATCTTCATATTTGAGGGACTATAATAGCATTTGTTTGGTTCATTGAACTAAAGTATCATCACAATAATTTTGTTGGTTACTTTGATGTATAATTGTATAAGGAGATTCTTAAAACCTTCTTCCTTATCTAGGTAAATAAAATGAAGTCTCATTAAATCAGATACTTCGAAATGGCCTTCTACTTGGGGTCTAGTTAAACAAGTAAACATTCATAAAAGCTAAGAACTAAATGAACGGTTTTTATTTTTTCTAACATGTAAGTGTAATGTGTGTGGAGTAATACTTCAGTTTATAATCTCCAAGAGGGTAGAAGCTTTACTTTTGTTTTATTCATGGGAATATTCAAAGATAAGAAATGACAAAATATCTTAGCTTTATAATTTAAATTTATAGAGAAAATGCATTTTGCAAAAGGAAGAAGATTTCTGCACTGGAGATGTCATCTGATCAAACTTTGGATTTATAAAGCATTGATTTATTTACATATCAGAACTGCCTCTGCCTGCGATTAGTTAGGCAGCCACCTGAATTTTTGATTTTCAGAAGCTCAGAAATATTTCTCACCCAAAATGTCTATCCTTTTGTTTATTGCTGACGTTTATCATTAGTTTTCATATCTTGTTTTTTTAATTTAAAATATTTTAATGTTGTTCAATTATAGTTATTCGTATTTTCTCCCCACTCCCCCTCCTCACTCCC
>PVKM010036156.1:0-14901 GCA_004027735.1 Carollia perspicillata
TTGAAAATGGTGTTTGAATCACACAATAGCTGGCCACTCAGGAAATCAATTCATTCTCTCTAATTCTTTGTTTATATGTGCTCATTTTTACCAGATGAATGTGGAAATGTGACCCAAAATCCTGTTTTGTAGTGCTTACAACTTACTAGGAAAATAGCAATTATTTTAAACGCAAAAGAAGTTTACAAAATACAAATGGGAGTGATGCTCATTACTCTCATTTCTGCTAGGTACTGTGTCTGCCACTGGTACCATTATGTGCATATTTTAATTACAAATATTTCTATTAAAATTTCTTCTTTCATGGTTCCAAAATGCTGCATGCAAAAGGGGGAAATATCTACCTATACATCAATTGAAGTTGTAGCTTTCATGCCTGTTTTCAAAGAACATTCTCAATATTAATTTTATAGAATTGCATATTTATAGAAACAGTCCAAATGTTTTATTTTACTCAGAATAGAAGTGTTTTTTGAAAAGATACCTTGCCTCTCTAGTAAGCGATGAGAGCATCAGGCATACTGTGCCAAATATATACCCCTAGAGGCCCTTCTAATTCAAAAGTTGCCCACGCCTCTTGTTAGCAGGTGGCTGTTTGTAATGTCCAGCTGTTGGAACAGCTTCTCATTGACACAGCAGCTATTTTTGAATTTTTAGCTGCTGGAAATGGTGTCCCGGGTGCTTCTCAAGTGTCATGAAAATTGGTTGCACCACCTGGGTTGTGTTTTTAGATGCTTCACTTGCTGAATGAACAAGACCGGAACATGAGGAAGGGAAGATACTCTGGCCCCTACAGGAAACTGTGTGGAAGTTTCATGGCCCTGTGGCCTTCCTCTCTCCCTGAAGAGACAAATCTGACTAGATCTTTTCTGAATAAGGCTGCAATGACCATTCTTTGATTCGTTGATTCTTCAAACGCTGAACATATAGAGCTCTCAAGGAATTCTGAGCTCTGCCTTGTCCTCAAATAAATTCCAGGCTACTACAAGATAAACTAACAAAACAATGTAAATGAAAGAAAAACTATGAGCAACCAAACTCACTGCGTCGTGAGAGATGGAGGCATTGGGGGAAATTTTCATGAGGCATGTGGAAAAACAAGGTGGAAGTAAATCAGAAGAAGAGGGCTCTTCCAGTCACAGGGGCAGGAGTTACCTGAAAGCATCCAGCAGAACAGGAGTACAGACAGGCCTTTGAGGGTAAACAAAGCCTGAACTGTGAACACTTTAAATGCCTCTGTGATACTTTTTAAAATTTTTTAAATAAACAGATACTATTGAAGAATTCCAAGACGAGGCTAATGAATATATGTCACAGGCATGATTCATCCTGGAAAAGGCACAGGTCTAGCATACTGAGTATCAGTTAATCTAGAGTTAATTGAAAGAAGAGGGACTCTCTACAGCAGTGGTTTCCCAAAGTTGTCTGCACACAGAGATCTGGGAGAATTTCAAAATATACTGATGCATCTCACCCCCAGAGATGGGGCTGCACTGTGGCCTGAGTTTTGGAATTTTTACAAGCGCCTCAAGTGAAGCCACTGTCCAAGCATGTTTAGGGACCATTGCCTAGAAGGATAAGTAGAATTAGAAGGGGAAAAGACTAAGGATAGAAACAGTAAGAACATTGGTAGAGGAAAATCCAGTAAAGGAGAAAGAGAAAACTTTAAGGTGGAGGGGAACTGAGTAAAAGTATCTTTGTGGGAAAGGGAGAAGAGAAAAGCAGGATAGGAGAATCACCAGGAATATACAGATGGACAAGTAACCTTGTAGAGTAACCTTGTAGAGTTTGGCCTCTACAAGTACTTGAGTGGCCCTTCAAGGGCAGTTCTAGGACAATGGGTTCTAGATTGTGATGGGTGCTAGGGTGAACAGAAAAATGAGAAGACAGGGATGATTTTCAACAAAGGGGCCTACAAAGAAAGTCCTGGAGATTTCAGTAGTGGAGGAAAAATGGACCTTCTCTCCTCCAACATTATTAGTGTCTTTCAAGGTTAGCCATAATTTATATTTTCTCTATATTTCACCCTCTACCCAAAAGATCCCCACCCACCTCTCCATACAAGTCTGTTAAAATTTTTCTTCTTCATAATACCTAACTAGGCTGGCACATAAAAAATTTCTTCTGCTATTAGTACTTCATTCTCAGCTCTGCTTTCCTGTTGGGAAATACAAGTACTATGGCTGGAGAGAGTGATTAAGGCTTGGCATGTACAAATGCAAATCAACTTGTGTGTGCTTTCATTGTTAGAGGAGGTCTCTGTTGCCTTGGAAACCAGTCAATGTGGAAAAAGCAGTGCATTTTGTGGGCAGATGATAAAGCTATCAGATATGCTATGTGTAAACATTGTGCATCTGTGTGAAGAAGCATTGGACAAGTTTATTGGCAGAAGGACCAGAATTTGGTTTTGGTATAAGTTACATGTTTGCTAAAGTATATTTGCAAAATATTTCTTGGTCAGAGCAAATATTACAAGGAAAATAACTTGGTGAGTTTTTCTTTGCATCCATACCTCACAGAATACATAGCCAAAAGTGGAAAAGTGACTTCAAACCTAAACCACATAGCAAGTCTTCCATTTATCGTTTCTGAGTATTCTAAGATGTATGATATTACACTTTTAAGTCTTGGTTAAGACTTAAATCTATGTTAAGTTCGTAGATTGATTCCATAAGTCACAGCTACCAGCTAATAGGAATCTGATGTTTCTAATGCTAAGGGAAACAAAAGCATTCCTCAAGGAGGAAGGATAAAAAAATTATAAACTACAGTGGCTATTATGTACTTAAAAATACAAAAACTGTTCTTGTAAATTACTTTGAGGAATTTTGGAAAGAAATGATTCAAAAATAGCAATCCTACAAGGCTCCTACCCACATAGGATTGTATCAGCCATAACCCGTTAGGAACTGTTCTGCCTGGTTTCAGGAGTTGTACCTGCCCCCCGTGGCTAAAGCTCAGTGAGCAACCTCCAGACTGTGAGCCACTGAGGAAACAAAGCTTATCTCCCTGGCAGGAGTGCTGCTTCTGCCATCTGTGGCCCCCAACGCTTGGTCGGTTAGTCCATGATGGGTACAACCCCTCAGAGGAGGGGCAACCCAAACCAGACACAATGATCATGTGGGAGGCCCTCAAGGAAGGATTTGGGGGGAGGCTGCAGCAAAGTGGGGGCAAAAGACCCTCATCCTCCAGCTATTTTGATATAACCTGAGTCCCCTTTCTGTCTGCAAGAAGGGCTTACTGGCTCTAATCCACTTAAGCCTGAATCTGTGATGAGGAGGCAGTGCAGCCCTCTGCTGGCTAGAGTGGGTTCTGGGGTGATCGGGCATAAGAAAGAATTCATAAAATCCTATGAAGCCTGCTTTGCTAAGCGTGCTCTCATTCATATGATAAGGATCTGGGCAGGAAATGAGTATGTCTCCTAAAGTTTTTGCAACCCCCTTACCTGACAGACACTGACTCAGATTAAGCCCTCAGATTTCTTTGATATGTTATCTATTGTTTGATCCTTGCCACCTGACATTGATTGATGAGGTTTACCTATATCCCTGTGTATTATAAACCTAATGAATACCATTGAGGTAAGGACTCATGGCCCTTCTCCTTTGAGAGGTCGACCACCTTTCCTCCCCAAGCAGATCATGTCTTGGTAGCATTATTTTTATCTGTGGTGGACAGGGGGGCTCTGCGGGTGGAGCCCCCCACAATAACCTTTCATTTATAACTTTCCCTTATGAAAAAAGGAGAATTTTTATAAATAAATTTCATATACTTGTCTGGGTAATTTCTATATTACTTGCACATTTTATATTTTGTTAAGTGATCATTTTGTTTTAGTTCTATGAATACTTGGATTGTAAGACATCATCGTTTCTCTCAATGGGCTTACAATGTATTATGGGAGAGAGATTCACAAGTTGGTAAGTCTAACAAACTATAGACAGTAGTTCATAGGCAGATGTGGTCAGCTCAATATGGAGAAATATAAAATTACAACAATAACAATAACACAGTGATAATAAACTTTGCCCTTTCAGGCATCTGGTATA
The DNA here is from genome assembly GCA_004027735.1 of Carollia perspicillata. Lineage (NCBI taxonomy): Eukaryota > Metazoa > Chordata > Mammalia > Chiroptera > Phyllostomidae > Carollia > Carollia perspicillata. Next base: position 4,050 of record PVKM010036156.1, read on the forward strand.
ATTAAGCTAAGAGACAATATCATCTCTTGTTCTGAGCCTCTTTCTTGGTGTTAATGTAATATCAAATTTCCTCATTGCATAACTCATGTATTTATTCCTTTAGCCTCATCTACTCATTTGTTTTCCCTTCTTTCCATTTATGCCCAAATTTTTGACATTTGGAAGGGACATTAGGTTTGGCCACCATGTTGGTCTGGATTTCAGGCAGTACTGGTCTAGTAAGTGCTTCCCCCTCAGTCCACTTCCATTCAGATAAGGTCATGTTACACAGATGCAGAACTAGAAACTATTTTTACTACCAGGCAATACAGTTACATTTACTGTTTGCCCCAATTTGCCAGGTAAGGTCAAGGTACATCCTGCTCTATCCAGCCATTAGAAATTTTGACATAAAGGTTAGAAACAGCACAGTTTCTTCCTTAGAAATCATTTCTGCCTTCAGCCCTTAGTTACAGCACTGAACCTATGACCATTGCATCAAGTAGGGTAAAAAGGTTGAGGCAATGTAGGGGAGAAGGAACATCAGCACCTTCCCTAGTCTTTCTTCTCCAGATCCACTAGAAAACCAGATATCCATCTAGTGGTGACATTCCTTTAGCCTCACTCATGTTGGTATTGGGTGTGAGCACACCCTCATAAAGATATGTAAGCCAGCCCTTCAGGATTGATACTCCCCACCCCCATTTTAGATAAACAATGTTTTGATTGGCCATTCCAGCTCTCTATCAAGCAAGTAGTTTGAAGAAAGGAGTTTTCCTGCCTCTCCTGTATACCCGCTCCTTGCATTCCCCAGGCAGCATGGTCCCTGATAAATCATTTCTACTTCTGTGTATACATGGAACTCTTCTGGGCACTGCTATCCTCATTAGAGTTTTTCTCTGACACCATCCTAGACATTACAACTATTTCAGATTTTAACACCATTTTGTGACCTTCAATTATTAGGGTAGCTTCAATTAATGTCAGGTAGTAAACACCTCTCAAATGGAAATTCTCTGGTCCAAAGTTTCTGTAGTCATCCCTAGGAGATGCTCACTGGCTTTTGCCCTAAGTCCCAGTCTAAGTTCCACATAGGGCTATCACTCAGAGAATTTACACGCTCCCCCCCCCCCCAGCACTTCAGCTTCTATTCTACACAGTGTGAGCTCAGGCAATCTTACTGGGTCCCGTTTAGCGTGTCCGATTAATACTCCTTGAAGGGCAGAGTTACTTGCCTTCTGTTTTTCAGTACAAGGTAGCAGAAACATTCCTCAGTCAGATACAATATGTTCATCCTCAAACTATAATCAGGAAAAAGAGACATGACCACTTCACATAGAGTCTGTTCAAACATCCCACTTCCCCTACAGACTTTCACCTTAATTCTATCAACCCTATATTCTAACTTTAGCTTCTTCTACTAGGACTTTATCCACAATTTTTCATTTTTTAATACTAGGTAGGGGAGGCATTCCATAGACATAAATAATATCCATTCTCATAAAACATTCAGATAAAGGTGACACAACTTTTCTACATACTATCTGCTTAGTAGACATTTCAACATTCAGAATCCTATCAACCATCATATTTTTAAGTTTTCTCAATCTCATTATAGCTTGAGTCAGGGTTTCACCAATAGATTTTGGTATTGTAGTGTGTGAAACATTTATCAGGGAGTCCTGGAAACTTCTCTTCTCCACCTCTTGACCATTTTACCCAGTCTCATGAAAAAGGCTTTGGGTCCCCAGAGAGGGATTGAGTCAATAGACCTAGGCCCTTTTTGTCAATATGTATCTTGGTTAATTTGCTTAACCACTGCCCCAAGTGATTGCTGCTCAGGTTTTTCATTGCAATTTTTTGCCATTCAGCTTTTAAAATTTCTCCAAACTGGGGTAAGTAGAGCAGACTTGTTTGGGGTTCTTTAATGTTGAGGTACTACTGGCAGGGTATCTATCTGACCAGCCCGACCATAGGTAGTGCTCTGTTAAAACCTTGGTTTCAATCCCATCAATGCCCATTTATTCATCCCATTTTTGATAACCATCTAAAGATTTCTACATTTCTGTAACCTTGAATCTCCCCTTTCTGTTCCTTCTTTGGTTCACTCCTATGGATAATTTGCTTTATTCACCTTATTTCTTAATAACCTTTTGAAAATGTTCACGTTGTTGAAAAGAGTCCAATCACTCTCCCCTCAGCCTCTTCCCATTCTCTTTTTAGTTAGCCTAATGTTTTTGTTAGCATCTGTAAGACCTATGAGGGGAAGCTGAGACAGCAAATTTAATTAAAGCTGTCCCTTGGTTTTGCAACAATAAGGTTATATGAGGTGCCCCTGTGAAAGGGCCCGTTTCAACCCCATTTCTTATGACCTGGGCCATGGACATATTCAGCAGGTGAATATCCCAGTCATCATAAAGCCAGTCCCATATGGTTTGTATATAAAACCTATCAGCTGCTTCACCCGGGTGTTTCACTTGGCACCTATAAGGGCAACAAATAGTCCCCCTTCTTAGGTCAAACAGATCTTACTGTGGCTTTTATTCAGCCCACCAGGCTTGCTGTTCTCTCAGAAATAATTTTCTGTATATTTGGATCACATACGTCCATCTGTGATTGTTCGGTAGCAAGCTGTGTGTCTTACACCAACCCAAACATGCCCTCCCATTCTGCAGCATTCAAAACCACAGACTTATCTCCCCATTTGGTTACCCTGGCAACAACCCTCTTTAGTAATGGTTCTCCAGGAAGCTAATGATACCAATCTACAAAATGGAGCAACTCCTTCACACTATAACTTCTGGTTTCAATACTTTCTTGGTTTTATCTTTCCTCTACCTTAACTACTCTCTTGGTGACCAGAGGTCTTAGATGTACTTTCTGTTGTCCCTAAACAATTTTCCCCTTTTTGCGAAGATCAAAGGTGACACAGACACTGGCCTGCAGTGCCCTCAGCGTCATGGATGAGATATGAGACAAATTCACAAGGACTGCCAAGTCCTGTGGAAGAAAAGGGACCACATGGCTACTCCCTCAAGTAGGGGAGCACCTTGGAGAGGACTGGCCACTCTCTCAAAGGGAGAGTGCACCGACCCTTGCCTGGATAAGCTTTTATTGGGTTCATTTAGCACAGGAATACAGGTAAAGTTCATTAATTATTGTCAGGCAGTAAGGATCAAACAATAGATAGCATACAAAGAACTCTGAGGGCCTATTCTGAGTCAGAGTCTGTTAGCTAAAGAGCTACAAAACTGAGAAACAAACTCATTTCCTCCTTGGACCCTTATCATTTAATTGAGAGAATTCTTAGCAAGGCAGGTTTCACAGGATTTTACGTATTCTTTCTCAGGCCTGATCACCCAGGGAACCCGCTCTTTCCAGCACAGGGCTGCAGCACCCTCTGTCCTTGTTTCAGGCTTAAGTCAGGCAGGGGAAATAAGGCAGCCAAGAGATTAGGAGACTTCTCGCAGACAGAATGAGGACTCAGGCTTTGTCAAAGCTGAGGGGTGAGGGTTCATCACCCCCTTTCTCCATAGCCCCCCAAGTCTTTCCCCGGGGCCTTCACGTGATCATGCCTGTCTTAGGTCATTCCCTCCTTGGGGAATCTTACCCATCCTTGGCTAACCGATCAATCACTGGGGGCCAGGAAAAGTGAAGTAAAAGGAGCAGAAACGACGTCCCTGCCTGGGAGATAAGCTTTGTCTCCTTAGTGGCTTATGGCCCGAAGGTCATTCACTCAGCCTTAGCCATGGTGGGGTTACAGCTTCTGAAACCAGGCAGGGTGGTTCCCAACACAAAGGCTAGTGGCTGAAGCTCAGACTGATCCAAAACTGATATTTGTTTAGCACCAAGGCCCAACCCAGCATTTCTTTCACTTCTATTTTAGCTATTACAGATCATAATAATCAAGAAATTGAATATTTTGACATTTTCTTATTAGTCAACATTTCTTATGCATCAAATGTACCAAACCCCTTGAGTTGGATCTATCTCTAAATTCCATTGGTAACTTTTACCTTCACTAACGTACTGTAGCGCAGTTACTACTACATATTGTAGGTGACCACATGGCCTCCCCAAAATCAAAGATTCTTCGTTCTCACCCTTTCATTCTTTCTCTCCCCAAACCACATGTTTCTATTCCCAAAACACATGTTTCTGTGAGCCAGGGCCAGTTAGCAAATCTCATTTCACTGACACCAAACAAATGGGTCCTGGTAAGTTTCCAAAATGGGGAGGGGGTATCCCCATACCAACAAGTGATTTTCAGGAAAGCTCTGAATGTCCTACAATTCTGAAATTACCTGTCCAGAGATCGCATCAAATTTCACAGTTTAAGGGTTCAGTCCTACAAGCCTTCCCCTTAACACTTCAGATGCCAATTGCAAGCCCAGGTTGTCACCTGTACATCTGATCAACTGGATATAAAGAAGAGGTTCCTATGACCTTCTCCTGTGGTTTGATTAACTTATTAGAATGGCTCATAGAACCAGTAAAAACATTTTACCTACTAGATTATCAGCTTAATATAAAAGTATATAACTTAGGAAAAGATAAAAGTACTATATATAACCTAGGAACAGCAGGATGGAGGAGATGCATCAGGCAAGGTGTGAAAAAAGGGCATGAAGCTTCCATGACTCCCTCAAATGTGCCATTCTCCCAGCATCTCTATGTGCACTGACCCAGAAGCTCTCTGGACCCTGTCCTCTTGAGTTGTTATGGCTTCATTATATAGGCATGATTGATAAGTTATTGGCTATTTGTGGCTGATGCAACCTCTAGCTCCTCTTCCCTCTCCTGAGGTCAGGGAGTTGGAATGAAAATTTTAACCCTCTAATCACAGGGTTGGCTCCGTCAGAAACCAGTCCTCAGGCTTAGAGGATTTCCAAAAGTCACCTCATTAACATAACAAAAGACACTTTTATCACCCTCAACACTTAGGATCTTCCAAAGATGTGGGGCTGTGAGTTAGAAACAAGGAGGAAGATCAAATATACATGAGAAATGTATTTAGGTCATTTGAATAAGCAAAACTATATTTCTTATAAATCATAACATTGCAACCACTTAGACAAAGATAGAAATATTTCTTCATTAGATCATTGTTTTAGAAGTAAGCTTCCTGGTAGCTTGAAAGAGACAAAGTACCTCCTAAATGCTTTATGCAAAAAAAAGAAGCTTATTCAACTGATGGCATCTAATCATTTAAAAACATTTGGGGCAATTTGTACATCCTGCCTAGCACTGTAAACTCACAGTGACCTCCTTTTTCCCAAAAGAAGTGTATTTATTAAAATTTTTTTGCTTTGATTTACTATATTCATTCTTATACCTTTCTAAAGAAGACTATGTATAGGGATTTAAGCAAGATTTTTCAGATAAAGAAAAAGATATATAGGAAGAAATTAGATTACTACAAATAAATTCAAAGATGTTTTAGAACACCATTTCCCTGTTATTGTACTAACATAACTCACTTTTGAATAATTGTGCTTCATGGGCCTCTGTATGCAAACAAGTTTGGCTGGTTCTTATTTATTTGTTTGGGTTTGGTGTGGTTTGTCTTCAATATCAAGGAGTTTAAAAATTAATAAAACCATACAAGACAAATTCAGAATGATATGAGATGTTTCAGCATATTATTAACATAAAAGTGTACATGTACATGCATAGACATTTATATATGTAAAGATAAGTGGCATATGGAATATAAAAGCATCGAGATACTATGAGTTATTTAAGAAAGCTCCTTGGAGGACATGTATATTGATTTGAATTCAAGTAAAATAGAGAAAAAGGGACTTCTGCTTGGAAGATAATAAAAAGAACATTTCTGTTAGAATGTATTTGTCTCAACACAGCAGGATGAACACAAAGTAGGATGTCCCACTTCAATAAAATCAGAGCCACCTGATACCTCAAACTACAGTATGTAAAGCAAGTCAAGAAGCAGAAGTTGATTTAGAAACTTCTACAGAAATATGAAATTGCCACACTATCTCAGATCCTGATCATTTTCTTATAATTTACAAAAGTATTGGTTCATGATGGGTTGGGAAAAAAACAAACCAACTGGTCTTTCTCCAAAAAAAGTTTGAGAAGAACTGCTCTTTGGAGAAGGACCATATTTCCCCCCCAACCCATCATGAACCAATACTTTTATAAATTTTAAGAAAATGATCAAGATCTGGTATAGTGTGGCAATTTCATATTCCTATAGAAGTTTCTAGAACATATTCTCAGATTTCTGTACTTATTTTTTTATGGATAGGAAGCAAACAATCCTCTCATTGGCATCCAATATAAATATAGTATTGAAATAGGAAAGTAAATGCTAGAAAACAAATATGTAAGTTGTCTAGGAGCAAGACAGCTGGCAGGGATGAGACAGGGACCACTGTTTTTGATGTATGACATTTTGCCCAACAAAATATAAACTATGAACATGTATGTTATAAAAATTAAAAAAGAAAAGAGATTGTGAAGTGAAGGGAAATATACTGGGTTAGTGAGAAATAGGTTAAACTACTTGAATTGCAAGGTATCTTTGGGGAAAAGTTGGAGCTAAATGCGGACAGAAGGCATATGAAGTAGGGGATTATGTTTAATTAGGGCTGAAAATCCATATTCTTCCACTCATTCTCTCAACCAAGATTTATGGGGTGCTTGCTTCTCTATGCTAAATACACAACAGAAAAAAATCCCCTGCTGCTGTGCAGATTACGTTCTAATGGTGGGGAGAGGGACTACTAGAGAAGTAAGTAAACCATGCAATCTGTCCAGTAGGTTAAGTGCTGTGGAGAAAAAGTAGTGAAGGAGGAGAGGGAAGCACAGGGAGACAATTTTAGTCCACCATGATTCTGTGTGCAAGTGAGTCTGTGCCTTTGAACCCATGGTCAGAGAGTTTTACCTCTTTTTCTATGAAATCTAAGGAGAGAGACTCAGGAAGTATAGGGGACAAGTTTTTGTGGAATGGGCATGCCTGGTGAAACTGACATCATGAATTGAAAGCAAAGGAGTCTTAGAAGTTGAGCTTGTTATAATCCAAGAGGAGAGTTTTTTCTCTTCACATACGAAAATATATTTCCAATTTAAAATCCAAGGAGAATATCATTACAGAGGTTAGATGAGAAAGGAACTGAAAATGCCTTAAGATGGCACAAGTGTCCTTGAGTCCAAGGAAGCAGGGTAGACATCAGATATAGAGAAACCCACAGTACTTCGTCCCCCTTTCCTTTCTAGCAGTTTTAGGAAGGAAGAGATGGTGCAAGAGAGAAGTTCAGAGAGCCTTTCTGAACTTCCAATTTTTGCCAGGCACTGTCAGGCACTTTACATAGATTTTCTCATTTAATTTGTTAGATGTTGAGGCTGTTACTATTTTCTCTAGTTCAGAGGTGAGTAAACTAACACCTAAAATGGTAAGTAACTAGAAGGGGAGAAAATGCCAATCTCTGAAAACCAGATATCAAACCAGGCCTATGTCAGTGGAGCACAAACATAGATGAAATGGCCACATCTCGCAAGCATGGAGCTGCCGTCTTTGCTCCAGCTGGTGAAAGACTTAGTACACCCCTTCTTCCACCTCCTCCCACCTGCTCAGGATCATAGCATGGAGGAATTCCTGCAGGCTCCTCTTTTCTGCTGCCTAGAGACTGTGGGAATGTCTCGGAAGGTCAGAGTCAGGCTGGTAAACACCCACGGAAAGAAGGAAATCCCTTCACATTCTTGCAATAGTTGAGTGAAGAAAATGAAATGTTAAAAAAACACAAGTTTGAGACATGACTTCTATGATCTCAAACTTCTGATACATACAATATCTTTGTGTTCTCTCTCTCTCTCGACTTAGCTTTATCCAAAGTGGCTGACAGCACAATTCCTTTTCATAATCTCTGCTAGTTGACAACAAAGCCTTTCCACATGGGTTTGATGAGTCTTTTGCTTAGATTCTAATCCCCAGGACCAATTGTTCTGAAATTATGGTTCTTGTTTTTAATGTAAATGAACACCAAGTTTAAAGTAGATTGGTGCTATCCCGTTGAGACCACACATAATTATCAGGAGAGAAAATGCAACTAAAAGTACAGAGACTAGGGGAGCCACAAAAGCTCACACAGGCAAAATGACTTAAAATTCTTTGGAAAAAACACCATTGTTTTTATTATTGAAAATAACAATGTTAGGTGTTAGGGGAATCTCCAGAAACAACATTCTGGTACAAAGTCCTTGATATGTTGTCCATCTCATATATTATAAATCCTATGACATTATCCTGGGAAAGTGCTGGTAAATGCAGCTGAAACAAATTTAGATAGGTGTCTTATGAAAATGATACTGAGCTGATCCTCTCTTTTTGCTCTCTGGATGTCCGTGTGATGGTGGATTATCTGTAATTCTTTATTTTTAATGTTTTCCCACTATTGTGGGCTGAATTGTTTCCACTCAAAATGTATGTGTTGAAGTCCTAATGTCCAGTACCCAGAACGTGGCTGCATTGAAGAAGTAAGAGTCAAGTAAGTTAAAATAAGGTTATTAGGGTGCACCTAATCCAATATGACCGGTATTCAAAAAATTAGGACATAAATGTGCATTATTAAAAATTAGGATAGCCCTGGCTGGCATAGCTCAGTGGATTGAGCGTGAGCCTGCAAAACAAGTGATCGCGGTTCAATTCCCAGTCAGGGCACATGCCTGGGTTGCAGGCCAGTTCCCAGCAGGGGACCCACAAAAGGCAACCACACATTGATGTTTCTCTCCTTCTCTCCTTCCCTTCCCCTCTAAAGAAAAATAAATAAAATCTTAAAAAAAAAAAAAGAATAGTCTCTCTTTTAAAAAAAAAATAATAAAAAAAAATAAAAATTAGGACAAAGACCATATGGAAGACACAGCGAGGAGATAGCCATCTGAGAGCCAGAAGGACCTCAGAAGAAATCAGTCCTACGGACAATTCACATTTCAAGCTTCTAGAACTGTGACAAAATAAATTTCTGTTTAAGCCACTCAGTCTGTGGCTCTCTGCTGTGGAAGCCCAATACCATTATATAGCCTTCCAGAGCTAATGTTATAAGGCCTTATGGAGGAAAAGATAAGGGCTGGATTCAAATCTCATAGTACCCTCCAGAGTTTCATGGCCTTTCACAACTCAAGATCCTGCCTTTCTTTATCTATTTTCTGATGATGGTTTGTTTATTTGTTTTTGGTAGTATTAAGCTGTAGGACAAAGGAAGGGCTTTTCCACAAATCTATTTTTGAGCAGAGAGGTGCCTTGAGAAGTAAAATAATGGACCTGCTGTTCAGAGAAGACATAGCAAGCGGGGTCATTGAAGGCAGCTCTTCTTAAACTGACACGGAAATGATGAGCAGCATAAATCTCAGCACGGCGAATAACATCACCAGCTCAGCAGCTCTCTCTCTTGAAAATCAGCTTCAGTCCTGGGTATGGGTCACCAATTCACAAGAAATCCTGGCTGCACATCAACAGCAATAAACACAGGAAGGAAACGGCACCTGGGTTCAGCTGGATCTCTCTGCCACCTTTTCACAGTTGATGTTGGTAGTGTTGAGATTGCAAGTTGAGTGCCTTACGTAAGGCATAGATGCCTTACTTTTTTCTTTGCATAGGATCCCATTCACAACCTGTGTGTGTGTGCACACACACTCACATATACACTAACTTCCCTATGGAGAAGAATGTGGGTCCTATTAAGAATCTTATTATCTAATGTAAAAAGCTTCATGACGAAGGCAATTAAGCTTTAATGGCTGTGTAGTCCTGAGCGCCTGATCGCTTAATGGACTTAAGCATTATACTCAAGTCACAAAGCATATGTTGATGAGCCCAACAAAGTATTTATCTCCAAGAAATAGTATATTCTGGATAAATGTGTCAGAAACTACGCAAATCGCTTAAAGTGAAATCCTGTCCTTTTACTGGTATTAAAGAAAAAAAGTAATCAGTAAAATAATTATTACCACACAGTCTCATCCATTCACTAAAGGGTAAGGAGGGAAAGTTTTTGTTAGTCTTTGCTTTGCCTTGTGAGGCATCCAATTAAGTGATATTTTATGAACTTATTATATGTAGTCTAAATTTGATATTCCAGCACTGCCCAGACCAGCCTTTATACTTCTCTATATGCTGTTCAGCCATTTGAAAAACAAACACACAAACCAAAAACAAGCAAGCAGCAGCAACAACAAAAACCCCTGTAACTGGTAGGTTCATTTTACTTCTGGCCCAAGCAGACATCGTCTTGAAGGTTCCCTCATGACTGAAGAATTGGAAGAAACTGCAATGGATTATCTGGTGCATCTCAAAGAACACAATTTAAATTATCCACCAAAATCATAGTTTTCAATGTTTTTTTTTTCTTTTCAAAAAAAGTTTTCAACATATTCCGCAATGGAGGGATGGAAGTTCCCTTTAGAACTTTGCCTTGCTCTGGCCAATCTACTGCAATCATAATTGCTATAAGCTCAGCATTCAGAGTCCTGAGAGCTGCATCAGAATGGTTCTTACTAAGAACTCACCCTGATAACTTCAACAAATACCTCCTGCCCTCACTTTCTATTGTGAAAAATACCAGAACATCATTATGAATAATAAACCATATTTGACATTTGTTTGGTGCTTTATAATTGCATAGTCTCACATATGTGATCTCACTTAATTCTAAAAATGACTTCAGGTATTTTTTAAGAAAAGTGTCAGTCCCCCATTATCTAAGGATGGGCTGTTCAAAGCCATCCTTGACCCAAAGTCAATATGTAAGTGATTTATTACAGAAGTACTTCCAGGAGAAGCCAGTAAAGGAATGGTGAATTAAGATGGGGGAGGGGAAGAAGCTGAGCAAGGATGTCATGTCAGGCAACG
>PVKM010036157.1:0-14900 GCA_004027735.1 Carollia perspicillata
GGTTTAATCTCCAAAATATACAAAGAACTTACACAACTCCACTCCAAGAAGATAAGCAACACAATTAAAAAGTGGGCAAAGGACTTGAACAGACACTTCTCCAAGGAGGACATACAGAGGATCCAGAGACACATGAAAAAATGCTCAATATCGCTAGCTATCAGAGAGATGCAAATTAAAACTACAGTGAGACACCACTCACACTGGTAAGAATGGCCATCATAAAAAAAGCAACAAACAAGTGTTGGAGAGGTTGTGGAGAAAAGGGAACCCTAGTGCACTGTTGGTGGGATTGCAGACTGGTACAACCGCTATGGAAAACAGTATGGAATTTTCTCAGAAAACTAAAAATGGAACTGCCTTTTGACCCAGCAATTCCACTGCTACGATTATATCCCAAGAACCCTGAAACACCATTCCAAAAGAACCTATGCACCCCAATGTTCAGAGCAGCACAATTTACAATAGCCAAGTGTTGGAAGCAACCTAAGTGCCCATCAGTAAATGAATGGATCAAAAAACTATGGTATATATACACAGTGGAATTCTATGCAGCAGAAAGAAGGAGCTCCTACCCTTTGCAACAGCATGGATGGAAGTGGAGAGCATTATGCTAAGTGAAATAAGCCAGGCAGTGAAAGACAAATACCATATGATCTCAACTTTAACTGGAAAATAATCAACAAAAGAAAAAAAGCAAACATGATATAACCAGAGATACTGAAATTCAGAATGATAAAACAATAGCTGGAGGGGAGGGAGGAGGGAACAGTCAGGAGAAGGGTTTTCAGAAACTGTATAAAGGACACATAGACAAAACCAAGGGGGAGGGTGGAAGCAAGGGAGGGAGGTGGGCTTGGCTGACGGTGTGGGGAGGGGTGGGGAGAAAATGCAGACAAATGTAAATGAACAGTAAGAAAATAATTAAAAAATAAATAAAAGTTAAAGAAAAAACCCCTATCTATCAACAACTGAATCAAATAAACAAACTAAGCAAACAAGGAGAACAGAGACAGAATCATGGATATGGAAAGGGTTTTGATGGCTGCCAGATGGGAGGTGTTTGGGGAATGGTGAAGAGGTAAGGGGATTAAGTACAAATAGGTAGTTACAGAACAGCCATGGGGATATACAGGAAATGGAGTAGCCAAAGAACTTATATGCATGACCCATAGACATGAATAATGGTGTGAGGATGGCCTGAGGGGGACTTGGGGGGTGTTTGGTGGAGGGGGTATAGGGGAAAAATAGGGACAACTGTAATAGCATAATCAATAAAATATAATTGAAAAATAAAGTTCTGTTACAGTAACACTACTCATTTTTAAAGAGCATTATTTATAAACATAAAATATACTGTGCAATATACTTGTTTGTGTTACTAAGCATATAATTCAGGTGCTATTTGCTAAATGCAATACAGTGAAAGCTCGCTGAGTCACAAAACAATTTACAACTTAAGGAAAGAAAGGTCTTCTTTGGTGAAGGCTTTTGCTTCTAGTCCTCTGTAAATGGAAGACTATTTTTTATATTTTGAATAATTTTCAATAATATAATTGAAGAATAATTATATTCCTAATTGTTGATGAAGTATTTCTGTATTTGTTTTATAGTCATTTCTCCCTTCTCAAAGCAATGTATGTGTATGCATTGCTATATGCCTGTGTATATGAAGTGAAAAATCAATTCCAGGTTTCAAATGCAGTTCTGAGTAAGACAATTTAAAAAGCTGAGTATTGTTAATTTTTATGTTTCCATACCTAGAGTTTTGGCATTCCTTTCTATTTCAATATATTTCACCCAACAATAGTTCTGGATATTTTATATTTGCAATATACTTTGCTAACTGTAGAGAATATAAAAAGAGGAAGGGAGAGTGAAAAGAAAAAAAGAAAGAAAAATAAAACTCACCATCCTTACTTTTTGTTAAGTTCCTAATCTTGTAGAAAATGCAACTATGTACACCTAAATGGTAGTAAACATACTTTTAGGCCATCTGACCAAATATGACTCAAAAAGAAGAACAGCTCAGAGCCCCAGAGCCAATACTTTTAAGTGACCAAGAGATAGCCAACCTATCAGATGCATAGTTCAAAACACTGCAGATCAGGATGCTCACAGAATTGGTTCATTTTGGTCACAAATTAGATGAACAAATGAAGGCCATGCTAAGTGAAATGAAGGAAAATGCACAGGGAACCAAAAGTGATGGGAAGAAAATTGGGACTCAAATCATTGGAGTGGACCAGAAGGAAGAAAGAAACAACCAAACAGAAAAGCATTAAGAAACAAGAATTCAAAAAATGAGGAGAGGCTTAGGAATCTCCGGGATGTCTTTTAAACATTCCAACATCTGAATTATAGGAGTACCAGAAGGGGAAGAGGAAGAGCAACAAGTGGAAAACTTATTTGAACAAATAGTAAAGGAGAACTTCCCCAATCTGGCAAAGGAAATAGACTTCCAGGAAGTCCAGGAAGCTCAGAGAGTCCCAAAGAAGTTGGACTCAAGGAGGAACACACCAAGGCACATCATAATTACATTAGCCACGATTAAAATGAAGGAGAGAATTCTAGAAGCAGCAAGAGAAAAGGGGACAGCTACCTACAAAGGAGTTCCCATCAGACTGTCAGCTGATTTCTCAAAAGAGACCTTACAGGCAAGAAGGGGCTGGAAAGAAGTATTCCAAGGAGTTCATCATCACCAAGCCTTTATTACATGAAATGTTAAAGGGACTTATCTAAGAAAAAGAAGATAAAAAATATGAACAGTGAAAAGACAACAAACTCACAGTTATTAACAACCACACCTAAAACAACAGCAGACTAAGTGGACACCTAAAACAGGAGCAGAGCCACAGAAATGGAGATCACATGGAAGGTTATCAACAGGGGAGTGGGAGGCGGCAGGGGAGAAGGTACTGAGAATAAGTAGCATAGACGATGGGGAAAAAATAGACAGGGAGAGGGCAAGAGTAGTGTGGGAAATGTCGAAGCTAAAGAACTTATGACACATGGACATGAACTAAAGGGGGAGAGTGTGGTTGGGAGGCAGAGTGCAGGGTGGAGGGGAATGAAGGGGAGGAAATGGGACAACTGTAATGGCATAATCAATAAAATATATTTTAAAAAAAGAAAACATACTTTTATAGAAATCATTAAAAAAGAATTAAGTATGTGAAATGTAGGAAAGGAGGATGGCAGATCCTAACTAGAATGGGGAGTGAAAGCTATACGAAGGTTTCCCTGAGTTGAGTAAATGAAAACTGGATTAGTTTTAAAGGCTCAAAAGTCCCTGGCTGGTGTAGCTCAGTGGATTGAGTGCGGGCCTGCGAACCAAAGGATCGAGGTTCAATTCCCAGTCAGGGCACATGCCTGGGTTGCAGGCCAGGTCCCAGCAGGGGACACAAGAGAGGCAACCATACATTGATATTTCTCTCCCTCTCTCTTTCCCTTCCCCTCTAAAGATAAATAAATGTAAAAAATAAAAGAAATAAAGGCTCAAACCTTGGCAGAAGGGAGATAAGGCATTGTAGGTAGAGCATGGAGCATGTTACAAAGGCATAAAAGTGCTTGGCACATCTGGAGTAACAGCTTCTAGTGTGATACAACTATCTTGCATAAAGGGGAATGCCTAAAATGAAGCCAGAAAGTGAGACAATTCTGTTCTCAAGCATTTATATTTGATGTCACATACATCTGGAAATCTGCCCCCGTGTTCATTGGTTAGTATCTTCCTTCCTTAAGATTTTATTTATTTATTTTTAGAGAGAGGGAATGAGAGGAAGAAAGAGAAACATCAGTGTAAGAGAGAGCCATCCATCAATTGCCTTTCATTCGCTCCCTGACTAGAGAACAAAACTTGTAACCCAGGCACGTGCCCTGACCAGGAATCCAACCAGGAACCTTACTCTATGCAGCTAGCTGAGTCACATCAGTCAGGACTTGCTATGTTTCTATCCACTCTTGCCCTTCTCACTATACTGTCAGTGAACAGATTTTTTTACATAATCCTGTGTGTGTGTGTGTCTTCAGGTTCAAAGACTTAATTAACTATCTGGAGGAAGAATTTGCCCACTGGTACTCTACTTGCAATTTAAGTCATTTGATTTTGATTTTTTTTAAAGAAAGATAAATTATTTTCTTATAATTTTTAAACGATTTTATTTATTTATTTCTTTTTAGTGAGAGGGGAAGGAGGGAGAAAGAGAGAGCATGAAACATCAGTGTGTGGTTGATTCTCGCATGCCCCCGCACTGAGGACCTGGTCTGCATCCCAGGCACATGCCCTGACTGGGAATCGAACCAA
Source organism: Carollia perspicillata (assembly GCA_004027735.1). Classification (NCBI taxonomy): domain Eukaryota; kingdom Metazoa; phylum Chordata; class Mammalia; order Chiroptera; family Phyllostomidae; genus Carollia; species Carollia perspicillata. Next base: position 4,307 of record PVKM010036157.1, read on the forward strand.
CAGCATTTTGGTTTGCAGGCCGGCACTCAATTCACTGAGCCACACCAGCCAGTACTCTTTTTAAAATTTTTACATAAATTGTCAACCAGAATTTAAATTAAAATGGAAAGGGGAACTAAAAGACCTTCCTTATCCCTGTCCCTTCCTCAGTATAAACGGTCCTGTGCAATGCTCAGAATAGTACAGAACCAGTCTGGGGATTCACAGTAGGAAGTATACCCAGGCTACAAAACAAGACCCACCACCATCAGTGTGACCATAGAAGGTCTTTTGTCCCACAACCACTTAAGTTTGAGATGAGTTCATGAAGTCCCATAACTCTTATCTCCAAATACCCTTAAAACCTTGTGTCTCATGTTCTTTCTAATGAGAACCAGCTTGTTTGATCATTCAGACATTTTGTACCTGGATTATTACATCAGCCTCTTAGCTTTTGTGTGTGTGTGTGTGTGTGTGTGTGTGTGTGTATGAGTGAACAAAATAGGCACACACACACAAAGACAAAACAAATAAAAAACCATGGGACTTGAACTCCACTAGAGTAAATATGCAATAAATATAAATTATATAGTACATTAAGTGTTACATGCTAAAAAGAAAATACAAGTACGGAAGAAAGTAAGATGGTCAGGGTAGGCCTTATTAAAGTACAATCTGAGAGAGATACTTGAAAGAGGCAAGGAGATAAGCCATTCAGTTATCTGAAAAAGCATGTTGCAGGCAGAAAAGCACACCCAGTACAAAGGACCTAATACAGAAGTGTGCCAAAGTGCATATGGACTATTAGGAAATCAATGAGGTTGGAGCAGAGTAAAAGAAGGGGAGGGAAGGAGATGAGGATGGGGAACAAGGGGAGGAAATGGTAGGATGATTATGTAGGACCCTGCAGACAACTGTAAGGACTTGAATTTTATTCTGAGTATTATAGCAAGCATGTCGAGTGACATGCGAGCAGAGAAATGGCATGATTTGACAGATTTTTTAAAAAGTGCTCTGGCTACTGCACTGACAACGGACTACATACAGTACAGGAAGGGTGGAAGCAGGAACTCTACTATTAGGAGGCTATTACAGTGATCCAGGTGAGAAATAATGACATCATGTGGGTGATGAGACATGGTAAGACTGTAGATGTGTGATATTTTAAAGGTACAGTTAATCAGGTTTTTCTGATACATAGGATATGGGATGTGAGAAAGGTATCAAAATGTATTCAAGGTTTGGACTGACAAAATGGGAGGACGGATATGGCATTAACTCAATGAGAAAGCTAGTGCAGCAGGTTTTGGGGGAATGACAGGACTCCAGTTTTTGACATATCTGAAATGAACCTAGCTTTTGGATATTTAAAGTTTCTAGTTCAAAGAAAAGATATGAGCTGGAGTTTCTGTTCTGCCTAAAACAAATTCTGCCTTCCAGGCTTTCAGAACCATACGTAAGTTTCTAATGTCTTCCCCAAGTGTTTGTGCCTGCATGTTTCTTTGTTTAACTACAGTGTTCTTACTCCTTTTTTCCCTTGGTCAAAAACTCTCAGTCTTTAAGACTTACGTTAGTTATCATCTGTTTCATGAAACTTGGATGGTTATCATCTATTTATGAAACTCAGATGGTTATTATTTTCTGAATCACCCTGTTTCTATAAGTCACTTAACTATATAATGGCTGGTCTTTAGGCATACTCTAAAATCTAAACAATTTTAATTTCTTTTTTTTTTTAAGAAAAAAGGCAGCCATTTCATAAACACGGGTGACTTGCCAGCTTATCATCAGAAATCTTTAGAAACCTTTAAAGAAAATTAAGACCAGAGGAAAAAATCTTGGCAAGCAATGCAATAACCAGATTTTGCATTTTCCAATTTTAGTAGTTATTTTAAGACAAATCTTCAAAAAGACTTGTATTACATAATAAACTCCACAGGATAAACACAAAGAGAGAAAAATCTGCCTAAGTCCTAAAGTTATTTTCTATTATAAAAAAAATTTTGATTTTGATTGTCATACTTTCACTTGCCCTGGGGAGGTATTTAAATGAGAGGAATTACTGGACAAGAAAATTAGTCTCTTTGTTTCATTCCCAAGAGACAAACTCTAATCTAATTGAGAAAAGTAGAAAAATTAAAAAGATGAAGTGCAATTTAAAGAAGATCCAGCTCAACTAGCCTCTTTTACAAGTGAGAACACTGGAACCCAGAGAGGCTGCCACAACTGTTGGGACAGGTGCGCTCAACTACCAGTTCTGTGTAGCTACAATCTGCTCAAATGTAAGCTCCAGGAGGCCAAATATTTTTGTTTCTTTTGTTTCACCTAGTAACTGCTGAAACAAACAAATTTATAATTCTGAACTACATGGGATTGAAATACAGTCAAATATAAACTATAATACATTTATTTAGGGTTTAAAAATTGCTGACTATTTGAAGGTCATAAAATTTAGTATATCAAGAATTTTCAATCATCACCTTTTTTAAAATATATTTTTATTTATTTATTTTTAGAGAAAGGGGAAAGCGGGAGAAAGAGAGAGAGAGAGAAACACTGATGTGTGAGATGTACATTGACCAGTTCCCCCACTGAGGACCTGGCCCGCAATCCCCACTGGGAATTGAACTGGCAACCTTTCAGCTCACAGGCCGGCACTCAATCCATTGAGCCACACCAGCCAAGACTGCAATCATCATTGTTAAATATTATTTACAAAACATTAGCCCTGTTCAAAAGTGGGAAAGGGCAGACCCTAAAGCAAAATCTCAAAGTATTATATTTATAAAAAAATTGTCTGCAAATCAAGAGAAAAGGATAATATTCTAGTAATATATTTGCTTTATACAGTATAGTATTTTAGAGATTCATTATGGGAAGATTATAACCTTTGAAAATAAAATAATACAAAGTTATTATTATTACATATCTTTAAAGAATCAAGTTTTATAAGGATGCCCTGGCCAGGTGGCTCAGTTGGTTAGAGCATCATTCCATGCATGCACCATGGGTTCCATCCCTGGTCAAGGTGAGTACAGGAGGTAACTGATCGATGTTTTCCTTTTTCTTTCTAAAATCAATAAACATATCCTCGGGTAAAAGCTAAAAAAAAAATCAAAGACTTATTAGGACGACTAGAAAAAGAAGTTTAAAATGTTTGATTCCAGGTTATATTAACACAGTAGCCTAAAAAAACCCAAATAAACAGCCCAAGTTCTAAAAGGTCCTTTGCCAAAGAAACTCTTACTTGGGCTTTTTAAAAATTGAAGTATAACTGACATGTAATGTTATATTTTTAGGTATATGACATGATTTATTTGATAATCATATATACTGCAAAATGTTCACCACAGTAAGTGTAATTAAATTAGTCACCATACATAGTTACAATTTTTTTCTTATGAGGAGAATTTTTAAGATCTACTCTCTTGGCAACTTTCAAGTATACAATAAAGTATTATAACTACAGTCAACCTGCTGTACACTACATCCCTATGACTTGTTTAAATGTTTTATAATTGGAAGTTCATTCTTATTTGGTTTTAAGACCCAACAGCCTTTGAAGCAAACACTTTCGACAATAACCACAGTTGCAGTCAACAGGCAGTCTAACATATATATGTCAATGCCCAAAAGGAAACATCAGGTATTATTTTAAAGTTAAAAATCACCAACCTTTTTAACCTCATGTAGTTTTCACTTGCAGCTGGTCGGCATTCTGCTCTTTGTACTACTATTCCTTCCAATGAAAGCTTATCTTAAATAAAAAGAAAAAAATTCACAAATGTATTGAGTTAATATTTATTGTTTTCAAGATTCTATGCTAACACATTAACCATAGTAATAATGATCACAATAAAGTCTAACAAAAATCAAGTGAAAAAAGGAATATATATATATATATTGCACTTTTCTCAATTATAGTTTACTTTCAATATTATTCTGTATTAGTTTCAGATGTACAAAACAGTGGTTAGGCAATCATGTACTTTATAGATTGGTCCCCTTGATAGTTCAAATACACAGCTGGCCCCATACATACGTTACTATGACATTATTGACTATATTCCCTATGCTGTAATTTACATCTCTGTGACTATGACCAACTCATATTTCTTAATCCCTCCACATTTTTCACCCAATGCCCTGATCCCCTTTCCCTCTGTCAACCGTCAGTCTGTTCTCTGTATCTATGAGTCTGTTTTTATGTTATTTTATTTTTTTCAAAAGAAATATTTCTAAGTTTAGAGTAGAATCATTGGTCAGGGAGAAGAAAACCTTATTTCTTGGCTAGCAAAAAATCTGGTCTCCTGTCAGGTTGTTTACTGGGCTGCTGCAGCCCCTTGCCAATAAATTTTTATACACTGAGCTCTTTCTAAAGAGGTTGGCTTAAAATAACACAAAATCAAATGGAAAAATATTGAATATATACATGTATGAGTATACATACATATATCTGTAAATAAAATTCTAGAATACAGTGTGAATAGAACAGCCAGCCTAGAAAATATTGTGAAACTGGGAAGGATCACTGTCTAGGTTACTCTGTGACCAGTTCTGCTTGCCAGTTGCTCTGACTTCTCTTTCCAGCAGAATTATTAATTTGGGTATGTCCAAAGTACAGCTTTAACTGCTATGAATAATTGTCCAAAAAGAAGGACAATTTTCCCTACCATTAGAAATAATTTTCGGAGTTCCAGCCAAGACAGAGGCATAGGTAGATATGTTTCACCTCTTCTCACAACCAAAAGAAGGGAACAACCAAGTTAAAAAGCAAAAAACAACCAGAACTGCCAGAAAATCGAGCTGTATGGCAGTCTGACAGCCAAGGAGTTAGAGAAGAAACATTCATCCAGACTGGTGCACTGAGACAAAGAAATATGGTCCAAGTGAAAGAACAGAATAAGACTCCAGAAAAACAACTAGTGATGAGGAGATAGCTAACCTATCAGATGCAGAGTTGAAAACACTGATAACCAGGATGCTCACAGAAATGCTGAGTATGGCTGAAAAAAAAAAAGAAGTGAAGGCTATGCAAAGTTAAATAAAGCAAAATATACAGGGAAACAACAGTGAAGGGAAGAAAACCGGAACACAAATCAACAATATGGAACAAAAGGAAGAAATAAACATTCAGTTGGAACACAATGAAGAAATAAGAATTCAAAAAATGAGGAGAGGCTCAAGAACTTCTGAAACAACTTTAAATTACCAACGAACGAATCATAGGGGTGCCAAAAGGAAAAGAGGATGACCAAGTAATTGAAAACTTACTTGAAAAAATAGTGAAAGAATAGACATACAAGTCCTGGAAGCCTTACTACAGCCTGGAAATGGATGACTACAATTAGGAATAGCTATGGCTCAGTCATATTTCTGTAAGAATTCACCCAGGTTTTGAGAAGAGAGTCAGGAAATCCTTTGGCTCATCAGCAATGCATTTATGTTTCATCTGTCTAGGATGAATGACTTCATGCATTCTTCCAACATTAACTAAATGCCTACTATATGAAGGGCAACATCTAGGCATTGTGGAATCAAAGATGATTAAGATACAGTTCTGTCTTTCAAGAAGCATGCAGTTCAATGGAGGAAAGAGATAAACTGACTGAATTATAGAATGCACATAGAACAGCACCTTCATGATTTATATGAAAAAATTTTTCACATGGTGAGCTTTCTTAATTTTGTCTTCACAATCTAGGGGACTCGCTATTGTAGCCCCTAAGTAGTAAATATGAACACACCATTCAATTCAATGGTTCAAGGAGCTGTCAGGGCAACATATGCAACAACTCTTATGAACTGTCAGATGATAGCAAGAGTAATAAGGAGAAGCATGCCTACCTTATACCAAAATATGCCAGGAAGAAAATAATAAGCCCCTAATTATTTTATATTAAATTTAAACATCTAAAAATAACTTATCTTAATGAACTGAATATTAAAATTAGAATTTGAATTTTCTTAAAACAAAAACAAATCTTATATTCAAGTTTGCTTCTCACTGAAGCTAAAAGTTTATTAAGAAAACTGTCTCAGTGGATTGAGCATCAGCCTGCAAACCAAACAATCACAGTTCAATTCCCAATAAGGGCACATACCTGGGTTGCAGGCCAGTTCCCAGCAGGGGACACACGAGAGGCAACCATACATTGATATTTCTCTCCCTCTCTCCTTCCCTTCCCCTCTAAAGATAAACAAATAAAATCTTTAAAAACAAACAAACAAAAAAACTGATTTAAAAAAAAAACCTACTGACTTCCGGCCAAGATGGAGGCATAGGTGGAAATACTGTACCTCCTCTCACAATCAAGATTAAGGACAATAAATATTTACAAACAATAACACAACTGGAACACAGAAAACTGAACTATGGAAGTCCAACCACCATTCAACCAGACCGGTAAGAGGGGTGGAGTCAGCAGACAGCAGAGAGGAAAAGTGGCAGGAAAAGGCAGTGGCTGCCAGACCCGGGAGTGCCAGAGAGCGTGTAGGTGGTGTGGAGCTTGCAGACTCCAGACATGGGAAGGAGATGAGCAGAGCACACAGGGCATGCAGGGAGGTTGGCAGACTGCAGACACACATTCGCGCGCAGATAAACTAGGCAAGAACTGGCAGTGATATGGACCACACAGCCGAGGGCCCCAGCAAGGAAAAATAAAGCCTAAAACCACTGATTGAAAAAGTGGCAAGAGAGATGCCCAGCAACACAGGAGAGGTCTTTGGGGAGAGCCGCAGGGTCCTGGAGTGTGCATAGGCCCACCCACCTGGGAACCAGCACCAGGGGGGCCCAGTTTGCTGTGGGAGGCAGCAGAAGGGACGCATATCTGAGAGAGCCCAGAACAGGCGCCATTGTTCCCTCTTTGACCCCGCCCTCACAGCAGCAGCACGGCCCAACTACTAGGTTGCCCCACCCTGGTAAACACCTAAGGCTCCACCACCCACATGTAACAGGCACCACCTGACCAAAAATGACTCAAAAAGAAGAACAGCTCAGAGCCCCAGAGCCAATACTTTTAAGCAACCAAAAGAAAGCCAACCTATCTGATGCACAGTTCAAAACACTTCTGATCAGGATGCTCACAGAATTGGTTCATTTTGGTCACAAATTAGATGCACAAATGAAGGCTATCCTAAGTGAAATGAAGGAAAATACACAGGGAACCAATAGTGATGGGAAGAAAACTGGGACTCAAATCAATGGAATGGACCAGAAGGAAGAAACAAACAACCAAACAGAAAAGCATGAAGAAACAAGAATTCAAAAAAACGAGGAGAGGCTTAGGAACCTCCAGGACATCTTTAAACATTCCAACATCTGAATTATAGGGGTACCAGAAGGGGAAGAGGAAGAGCAACAAGTGGAAAACTTATTTGAACAAATAATAAAGGAGAACTTCCCCAATCTGGCAAAGGAAATAGACTTCTAGGAAGTCCAGAAAGCTCAGAGAGTCCTAAAGAAGTTGGACTCAAGGAGGAACACACCAAGGCACATCATAATTACATTAGCCACAATTAAAATGAAGGAGAGAATTCTAGAAGCAGCAAGAGAAAAGGGGACAGCTACCTACAAAGGAGTTCCCATCAGACTGTCAGCTGATTTCTCAAAAGAGACCTTACAGGCAAGAAGGGGCTGGAAAGAAGTATTCCAAGCCATGAAAGACAAGGACCTACATCCAAGATTGCTCTATCCAGCAAAGCTTTCATTTAGAATGGAAGGGCAGATAAAGCACTTCTCAAATAAGATCGAGTTCAAGGAGCTCATCATCACCAAGCCCTTATTATATGAAATGTTAAAGGGATTTATTTAAGAAAAAGAAGATTAAAAAAAATGAACAGTGAAAGGACAGCAAACTCACAGTTATTAACATCCACACCTAAAACAACAGCAGACTAAGTGGACACCTAAAACAAGAGCAGAGCCACAGAAATGGAGGTCACCTGGAAGGTTATAACAGGGGAGTGGGAAGAGGTGGGGGAGAAGGTACAGAGAATAAGTAGCATAGATGGTGGGGAGAAAATAGACAGGGGGAGGGCAAGAGTAGTGTGGGAAATGTAGAAGCTAAAGAACTTATGACACATGGACATGAACTAAAGGTGGGGGAGTGTGGTTGGGAGGCGGAGTGCAGGGTGGAGGGGAATGAAGGGGGGGGAATGGGACAACTGTAATGGCATAATCAATAAAATATATCAAAAAAAGAAAACTGTCTTACTAGGAAGATTTGGAGGAATTTCAATGTACTGTATAAAGTATCATTAATCCATGAGAAAAATTCACTATTAAAATATATATCAATCCTTTCTTTAAAAGATCTTATTTATTTATTTTAGAGAGATGGGGAAGGGATGGAGAAAGAGAGGGAGTGAAACATCCATGTGTGGTTGCCTCTAGCACACCCTATATACTGGGGATATGGCCTTCAACTCAGGCATGTGCTCTGACTGGGAATCAAACCAGCGATGTTTTGGTTTGCAGGCCTGCGCTCAGTCCACTGAGCTACACAAGCCAGGATCTATATTAATCCTTTTTTTAAAAAAACCAAAATACCACTAGAATACTGTCCCTGAAAAAATTTAACTTATACAATAGATCCATGTGTTTATTAATGTTGAATAGTAAAAGACGTACTTTTTAATAGCACCTGTGAGTGTTCCTTATTTGGTAGTATCTACTCCATGTCATCAGGCTAATTTAACTTTCAGTTAAAGGTTTCTGCTGTCAACATTCTCAATATAACACCTGAATGGATGAGTCCAAAACCCCTGGCCCATTTCAACATGGCCACCACTCCCATCATTATTCTTCAATCATGGTCACTCACACAAATCAATAAAATTCACTTTCCAGATGATAGTTTTCTGACTATCATATTCTATTTTCAAACAAAAAAATAGCTTTTGAAAATCTAAAATAGCTTTTAAATGCTTCTCAAATGAAAGCAAAAGTCTTTCCACCAACTGACTGCTCTTAATGTCACATCTCTGTTCACTTGTCCTTCTTCTCCCTTCTCCTCTTAAATAAATTTTAAAAAGCCAGTTTATTTATGATACAGTTCACTAAACAAAATTTAAAGTCTTCACACACCTTTTAAAGCTTCACAGGAACATGTTTTCATATTCTTTCCATTGAACCATGCCTCCTCCTCAAGACATTGTTTGAGATTTCAGGAGAAAGGTACTAAATATTAAATTTTATTACGTAAAACTTTTGTACCCCACCACTATTATAGATTATAGTTATTAATACAAGAACCCTTACTTGAGACTACTTTGTTGGCCCATTTTGAGAGACCATAAATACTTAAAATAATCATTTTTTTTGCTCATACACATATCAGATATTTACTGAGTGACTTTTATGCAGAAGATAATGCAAAAAACACATCAGAAATAAGAAAGATAAATGAAACATGGCTGCTGCCCTCAAGGAGTCAGAATACAGTACAGCTGATTACAAACAGGCATATATTCTCAAAAAGTACTGAGGGCCACCAAAGAGCTTTTATTTATGTGGATTTTTTCTATCAGTATTTACTGTATTAGACACTAAAACTGAGAAACATTTAGAAAAATCAGAGTGAAAAAGGCAAAAAGGCTTGGTATTATCATGAAATAGTTCTGATTTTATAGATCCCTTGAAAAAGTTTCAGAGACTTCTGTATCCAGCAGTTTTCAGATCAAAACATTGAGGTCTGCTGGTCTAGCAAAGTGATCAGATAGGCATACAAACCATTCTGATACACCAAAAGCACTTCTGCTAGACCTCCACTTAACACACCTCCAGATTACCAAGACTCTCAACTCCCCTTTGTTAAATATAATAACAGGTGCCCATGGCTTACTACACACTAGTGGGTAGTAGGTTAAAATCTCCAGTACTCAGACACACGCTTCTGCTCCAACTATGCTAGAACTTTGTTTACGCTAGGTTTACTCTGATAGTAATTATACAATTTGATTATAAACTACATAATCCTATTACTTATGAGTATTGTGGAGAGAAATGCTCCTATGAAAGCTAGATTTAATGTTTTGGTAAGGTGTTAAAAAACTATTGTCAAATTATGTAGTGCTTGTTATGTCAAATTATGCATAGACAACAGGAGACTAGCGGAGAAACATCAAAGAAGGATTCTGAATTCATATTGTTTCAGAGTGCCAAAGTTCTTGCTCCGTTTTAAAGAAACCAAAATTGAAAATCTAACTAAATTGTGGTTTAATCTTCACAAGAAAGAGATAGCAGATGCTTAATCAGGCTCATATATTGAAAGCAATGACCTACAAGAATACTGGTAATTAAATGTACATTTACAATATTTGTAAGTTTTAAGATATAGTGTTTAAGGCAGTAGAAATGCATACTAATATCATTTTATGATAGCATACCTTTGAATTTAACTGACCAACTACTGGTCCTTCTATATGGGCTGTGGGATTCTACTGTACAAAGTAGAATTTGTTGAGGAAGGCAGAGGGGTGAAGGGATAGAGCAAAAAAGAAAAAGAAAGAACCCACAGACAAAGACAATAGTGTGGTAACTGTTGAGGGGCATGGAAGAGGGTATAGGAGGGGGTTAAACGGTGATGGAAGGAGACTTGATTTGGGGTGGTGA